>CAUYSK010036493.1:0-38781 GCA_963575035.1 Avahi laniger
TAATTTCTTTCTATTTTTGGTAGAGATGAGGTCTCGCTCTTGCTCAGGCTGGTCTCGAACTCCTGAGCTCAGAACGATCCGCCCACCTCGGCCTCCCAGAGAGCTAGGATTACAGGCGTGAGCCACCGCGCCCGGCCAATGTTCCCTGTTATTATACAGCTGTCTACTCTGTGGCTTCCAACGGTATGTAGTACACCGTGGGCTGCACCCCTCCTGCCATATTTTATCTGTACAGTTTCCCAGAGATGAGTACCAAGATTACCTTCAATTCCATGTCCTCATCACAAACAATGCTGCAAGGAACCTCGTCATTCTTGGCCCTTTATGAGTCTGTGTGAGGATTTCTTTGGGATATGTGCATAATCAGAACTGGAGTCGATGATGCAGAGGTTATACGTACACTCAGTTCGACCAGGAAGTGCCAAATTACAGGTTGCACTACTGTTCATTCCCGCCAGCCACACATAAAGAATCCTGTATCCCATCTGGTCCAACATTCACAGTTGTCATCCAGTTTTTAAATGTTTTTCAGTTATTCGTTATGAAGTAATAGCTCATTAATATTTTGATTTGCATTTTTCCTGATAATTAATCAGCTTGAGCGTCTCTTCATATACTGTTGACTTCTCTCTTCCACAAACTGCCTGCTCATATCCTTTGTATACTCCTCAGGGTCAAAGACCAGGTATGATTTCTTCTGCATTCTCCACTGCTCCCAGAACACTGCTGGGTGTTGATTGATGATTGATGAGAAAGTCAAAGTGAGCTTCTTTATTTTGGGATCGCTTTTCCCCTACACACCCTGAGGTGTTTGCCTTCATTCATGCAAAATACATTTATCAAATCACTGCCTGTGCCAAGGCTTCCTGTGCGACCCTTCCTTCCGGCAAAGCCCCAGTGACCTTTCAGTCACTTTATCAACTGAACAGAAGAATGAAACTGGTCACACCCGTCATCTGGCATCAAACAGATTCTTGTATTTTAAACGCCCTTTTACAGACTCTAACATTCTATGATCCTCTGATTTTACCTTATTGACTAGTTGATTTTTTTCTATTGTTGTTTTTAACTGCCACGTGACTAAAGCAAGGCTAGATGCAAGGAATCTTGGCTATGTCTTTAAACATTGATGGGAAGCTCAACAGCCTTTCGTTAAGTTTCTCTGCTTGTGAGGAGCAAACCCACATTACAGTGAATAATGATTGCTGATAAATATGGATTTAGTAGGCAAAAGTAAACTCCTCTCCTCACTATGAAGGTCACCAGTCTTATTGTAACGACATTTATCTACATTTCCAGAAAGAGAAAGTTTTCTCAGCCCTGACCTCTAACTACTCCCACACCCACTAGCCCCAGGACAGGGAAGTCTTGCTTGAAACACATCCGCCCTTGTATTGTAATGATCTGTTTGCTCTTCTTCTTCTAGATTTGGGACATATGAAGGACACAGATTATGTCTAATTCATTGCCTTATCTTATGGAGATAGCAAAGTGCTTCTCACATAGTAGGTGTTCAATAAACCTTTATTGATCACATGTGAATGGACACATGAAACGACATTTATTGAGCACCTACTTGATGCATATTATATCGGATGCTGAGGATGTGTAGATGAATAAGACAGGGGTAGAGCACCCTGTCAGAGGATGAGCTTTAAATCCAGAGTGGGTGCCATTTGTAGCACTCATCTGTTTTGTCTTTGAGAGATTCCTTCTGCCTGTGAATTCCAGTTGTGACACATACTTTAATCATAAGAAATAGGCTCTCTGTGTGCGCATGTGTGTGAATATGGATACGGAAGTGTGTGCTACCTGTTTGACTGTGCCTGCCCACTCTTGCCTGGAGTCAGTATAGGGAGGTTGAAGGCTATTTGCCACCGCCCAAAAGGGCTTGGCCAAGATGACTTGGGACATCTATGCAGCCATCTGAACTGCGGTGCAGACAAACGAGTTGGCCTCACAGTATCAGACACTAGACTCCTTTGGTATATTATCCAACAACTGGGAAATCTGAGTCAGCTCAGGAGTGAGCTTTCCTAGCTCCATCTCAAATACCTGGCAATTGTCACCTACTTGGTCAAGCCAAAAACCTGGGGCAAGTTTTGTCTACAGGGCTGGGGTTTGGGGAAACCTGAGACATGTAAGCTTGCCATAACGTCCGGTTACGTACCTCCTAGAAAACATACCAGTTAGAGCTCCGCAGGGACCTTCCTCTCTTCTTATCAGATTCCATGAGAAGGTTTTAACAGTGACTTCTAAATGGCCCATAGGCAAGAGACGGGGTCAGGAAGTATGCTAGATTTGGCATCATGTATTCCATGGAAAAACAAATACTCATTTCTTTGTTCTCCTTATAAAAAGGTTTCTTTGTGAAGAATCACTTAGTAGTTGGTATTTGATCAAGTGAAACAAATTTGGGTTATCTAGAGCAAATCCCTAAAGAGATTTCCTTCGTTTTCATATCTGCGGACTTTGGATAGTGGAGCCTAATGTGCAAAGATCTTCAATAAAATTTTTTCGTTTATATTCCACGGAGTCGAGTTCTTTTATATTTATTTGCTCTGTACAACTTCTGACTTGTCATCAAAAAAAAAAAAAAATGACTGGACTAGTTTGCTTGTGTGTAATTGTCTAGTGCCTGTGAGTTTCCTATACCTTTTTTGGTTTTGGTAGGATTATGTGAGCTTTTCTGTCATAAGCAAAAGAGTTAGTAGCAGGTAAAATGATGAATGTTACCACTAACAATAATTGGGAGATGTGAGGACAACCAAAGGGGCAGCGTTCAGTAAATGTTTTCTGTAAAGGACCAGATAGTGAATATGTTACGTTTTGCAGGTCATATGGTCTCTGTTGTAACTACTCAACTCTGCCTTTGTAGTGTCAACACAGCCATAGCAACACATAAACCAATGGGCATGGCTGTGTTCCAATAAAACTTTATTTACAAAAACAGGTAACGGGCCAGATTCAGCATGTGGACCATAGTTTGCTGATCCCTAATTTAGAGCAAATGATAGAAAAAATTAGGTTAGCTATGAAAAATATCTAGCCTATTCCATTTGCCTTTGAAACTCTCATTTTGAGTGGTCTCTTAGCATATAGCACCTGCTGTCCAGATTTGTTTCTTGAGCTTTAGGTTTATAGGTAGAGTAAGAGGTTAGTGTGAGCAGTTACAGGGGTGTATTTGATGAATAGCAGCTCTGAGTGGTACCTGCTGTCTCATTTTTTAAAATAAATTGTATTGTATAATATATATATGTTTAAGGTATACAACACGATGTTATAGGATATATATAGACAGTGAAATGATTACTATAGTGGAGAAAATTAACATATGTTCATGTTAAATAGTTACCCATAATTTTGGTAAGAACAGTTAAAATCTTCTCATTTAGCAGGAATCCCAAGTACAGTACAGTATTAACTGTAGTCCCCATATTGTGCATTAGATCTCTGGACCTATTCATCCTGCGTATCTGCTACTTTGCATCCTCTGACCTTCATCTTTCTATTTCCTCCTCTCGCCCACTGTTTTACTCTCTGTTTCTATAATTTAATTTCTTTTTTAAGTTTCCATGTAATATGTGAGATCATGCACCACTTTTCTTTTGTGTCTGGCTTATCTCACTTAGCATGATGTCCTCTAGATTCATCTAGGTCGTGGTGAATGGCAGGATCTTCTTCTTTAAGGCTGAATAGTATTTGATTGTGTATATACCACGGCTTCGTTATCCACTCATCTGTTGTTGGACACTACAATTGTTTCCATATTGTGGCTATTGTGAATAATGATGCAATGAATGTGAGAAAGTGGATATCTTTAAGAGGTGGTGATTTCATTTCCTTTGCATATACACCCAGTAGTGGGATTGTAGGATTATGTGGTGGTTCTATTTTTAATTTCTTTAGGAACCTGCATATCATTTTCCATGATGGCCGCACCAATCTGCATTCCCACCAACAGTGTACTAGGGTTCCCTTTTCTCCACACCTTTGCCAACCTGTGTTATTGATTGACATTTGATAACAGGCATCCTAATGGGTGTGAGGTAATATCTCATAGTGGTTTTGATTTGCATTTTTCTGATGACTAATGATGTTGAGCATCTTTTCGTATACCTGTTGGCTATTTTTATCTCTTTGTTGGAGAAATGTCTATTCAAGTTCTTTGCCCACTTTTAAATCAGGTTATTTGTTTTTCTACTATTGAGTTGTATGAGTTCTTTATAAATTTTGGATATTAACCTCTTATCAGATATATGGTTTATAAATATTTTTTTCCTAATTATAGGCTGCTGTTTCATTTTGTTGATGATTTTCTTTTGCTAAAAAGCAGAAGCTTTTTAGTTTAATGTAGTCCTATTTATCTGATTTTCCTTTTGTAGAGTGAGCTTTTAGTGTGATGCTCTCTCATTTTTAAGATGAAGCCTCTTTTGCTGTCTTAGCTGGGCCGCAGTAAAGGGCTGAAATAGACAAGGGTCTGGAATGGAAACCAGGCACTACATGGAGAATCTGTGTCTCCCAGGGGAGTTGGGGTTTGGTGCTTGGGAAGAAAGAAGGGACATGCTTCTAAGATTAAGCCAGGAGCGTTATTCCCTAGCAGCTCAGAGATAAGCAAGAAAAGAGAGCATTTTCCCCCAACTTCCCTGGGTGCAAGGTTGGTTCTGGCTTTGGAGAGGCCAGTGTTAGGGCGCAGCACCTAGACATAGAGCCCCAGATTTAGACTGATGACTTATATTCCCTGTGTCAGTCCTAGTGCTCTCTTTGCAGCCATTGACAGGTGTGAACAGTCCATTGCCACGTGGACTTCTTATACTATTTCAGCATTTGTCAAGACAACAGTTTCACTGCCTGTGTGTGATTTTAGAGGAAAGCAAGTAAGAGATAAAAGAAAGGTGAGAAACTGAAGCCCAGGCATCCTTACCTTGGAAGAGGGCCAGCAGATACACGAAGGGATGGAGTGGATGTTGCTGCCAAGACCAAATTCTAGGACTGTAGATAACTTTCCTTGCACCTAGAGTAAATCTGTAATCTTTTCTTTACTCCATTATTTTTTCTCAAGTCTGAGCAAACACAAGCCATCATCGAGCAGCTCTGGTCACTGATGGACTTCTGAGTGAGCAGCATCTGTTGGGTGGATGAGCAGTTTGTGCCCAAGGTGTTTTTAGAGGGCTGACCCAGCACTGGTGTCAGGGCCATCAATTAGACAGTGGGAGAGAGGAGGTGAAGAGGCAGCAATGAGGTTGGTAATTACCCACCATAGCTCAGTAGACCCCCAAGAGCAGGTGGCAGGAGCAAGTGAAATTCTGGGCTCTGTCACTCAGGATTCATTTTCGCTCTTGTGTGTTTAGGCCTGAGGGGATGCTCATTGATCTGGAACAGACTGTCTACACTGTTTTATTAATGATAAAGATCATATGAAATGATGTATTTAAAGCAGAAGTATATTTTACTTTCTTTTTAGTTGCTTAAAAGTCGCTGCTATATTTAAAACTCATATTTCTCTCTCTATACACACAGATATAACATATATAAAAATATACATATATATACATATACACATGTATGCACAACAGTGAGAAGATCAGGCTCTAGGTCTCTGGCATGAGCTCAGTATTTACTGCTTCCACAGGACTGGCTCTTGGTTAAGCCCTTTTCAGCTGTAATATTTCCATTCTTGAAATTCACCTTCTACAGAAGTACCATTACTGCTGTTTCACAGCTCTGGAGATGAGGGCCCAGAGAAATGAAGTAAGACACCCAAGCCCTGGAAGCAGATTTGGTGAAAACTCTCTAGCCTTCCCAGTTCTGCCTGGGAAGTTTTCAGTTTCACTCTGAGCTGTGGCTCCCTTCTGTCCCCTTTGTGTCTGGAATCTCTCCTTCCTGGTGACCCAGATTTGCTTTCGGTCTTCAGTGGGGTGAGAGGACCTGTGAGTCACGTGGGGTACTTCAGTTTAGCCCTGAGAGGCTCAGACAGCGGCACGTAAGAGCCAATCAGACACTTCTCCCAGTAATAGACCGTGGCATGCCCTGGACGCCCAGGACAGACGGAGGTCTTGGGAGAAGCTGAGGTTGCTTTTCAATCTCACTGTGGTTATAAAAACGACATTACTGAACTTTAAATCTTAGAATTCATGATTCTGAGCATTTTCGTTTTCCTTTTTTGTCACTCTCTTCTTTGAAGGCCAAGTCACCTGTGCCTTCAGCTTGAGATCATGTTTCAGGTGATAAGAAAAGACACAGTATCAGAAGCTCCAAAGGTGCCAATTATCTATCTCTTCATGCTAACAGCTTGCATTTCTTCTCACTGGTTTATAGAAAAGTAACTACTCCTTTCTCTCAATACGCTGAGGCAGTGGGGGTTGTCTGTGCCAAAGTAGCCAGATCAGACTTTTTAATGAGCAAGAGTCAAAAACAGAAAAAAAGGTAAATTGACTTTTTACAGGGAAACAGGCCATTCCTCAAAAACCATTAAAGATTCTGTCATCCAAAATATCCCTATCCTGTTGACCTTATTTACAGATTTCACAAAAAATACATCATTGTAACATTGATGCACGGACCCCGCAGCATCCGATTTCTTGACGGCATATGTACATGCTACAGATGCTGGTCATGCACTCATAAGCACAGGGGCCATATCAATGAGCTGATGTTCCGTGGAATACAATGCACACAGATGTTTTTCTAAAATACGCTCATATCTTTTGGAAATAAGGCCATTTGGCTCCCTACCTTGGCTCTGAATGAAATAATGTTCCAGGCAGGAGAGGCAGGTAATAAAAGCGACAATTGTGAAGTGTTACTGGCAGTTTTTTCGTTTTTACTGGAAGCTGAGCATACATTTGTCTTCATTGTCAAAGTGCTGGTGTTGTTTACGAGGAAGAGAAGGAAGCAGGAAAGCTTGTTCAGTTCTCTTGGCCGGGGAAACACCGCTTCCTCATCATGAAGCCGAAAGCACGTCTCAAGAGGGAATTAGGTGGCGTTTGTTTCTTTAGATGTGGTCGTATTTGGAAGGTTACTTCGGTGTTTTCCCGGCTTGCCTTGCAAGATGGAAATACCTGGTGAGGCCTGCTGTTAGAGTGTGATGTTGTAACACACACGGCCATGTCCCCAGTGCTAGGTTTCAGCTGGCTGGATATCGACAACGGCCATGGGGTCCGGCCTTTGCCAGTTTGGAAAACCTTCATCAACTTTTCTCCTCCTTCAGGGGAAACAAACAGTGGGTGCAGAAATCTCGGAGGTTAAGTGACAGTTGTTCAGCTCCCTCACTGTGGACGGTGATGCAGATGGAAAAGCATTATTGTGTATCCAGACCTCCCTGTATCCGCTATCAGCCCTGATTGGCAGGACAACGCTCAAAACTGGGAGCATGTTATTCTCAGAGCGCCTTGCACACATATTGGGTGAGGAACTAGATAGAACTTGTAATCTTCCTTTGTGCTTTCGAGAAAAACCAGCCTGGCCCTTTCAGTGTGAGGCATTTACTGGGTGAAAGGCAGCTGGAAGGGAAACGCACACAACCGCAAACAGATCTAAATCTAAAATGCAGGAGACTTCAGAGGTGGAAACAGGGTCCAAAATACCAGCTCGGAACTTGCAAATCCTCAGCAACCAAAGAGCAACCCTCTGTGTGCCTTGTCCGCGTTTATGACAAATCAACAAAGCAACTGCAGGTGATCTTGGCTGATGCCACAGAGGCCTCTCAGATGGCCGGGTTCCTGCAAACTTATTCACCACCTCATTAAAGCAATTTCAAAATCAATTCGGGATTTGACAAGCCGTCAGTACATTGTTGCTTCTCCGTGATGGGAGTGACATGTTAACAGCAATTAGACTTTTTGCACACGCGCGTTGGAGGCTGTTCAGCATATTCTTTATTAGAAAAGCCTAAAAAGCAATATTCATCTAACCTAGGGTCATGGACACATGCTCTATGATCTCTGCCTCTGTTGGCAGTCGTCTCAGTGAAATTTTGCCTATTGTCCGTAGAGATTAAAAGGAAGTGCTTACCCCAGATGCGATATTGAAAAATCAAAGGTCAGAGCAAAGCTTGCGGTGACCTCCATGTTTTTTAATACAAGCGATAGGAGCAATCAGATTAGCATGAACAGATATTGCTCCTTCTAACAGATGGAGCAGGATTCTTATGCAAACGAGGGAGGACAGGCTAAAATAATTTGGTGGCAACATTCTAGAGGCAGAAGTGGGGATGCTGTTGTCCCAGTTGGGGTTGGCCTGCACTCAGACAGTGTGGATGGCACAGACTGAACTCCAGTTAAACAGAGGCGTATAGGTCACCATCTCATACAAAAGCACTTCCTTCTCTAGGAAAATCGATCTCTCCTCTTTGGAACGGCTTCCTTTGTAGCCAGCTCTATTGGGCAATTGAGGTTCTGGTGGCAGCTGTTTTCCTCTCTGCTCCGGAGCCCAGAAGAATCTACTGAGACCCAACCAGCCAAATGAGATCAAAATGAGCCTCGAGTTTCACTGGCCCTCATTTATTTCTGGGGACTTCCCCAGAAGGAGTCTCTGTGTGCCCACAGACTGTTTCTTCCTGGGCTTTTCTTCTCATTTCTGCTTTGACAGCTACCATTTAAGAGTGGCTTTATGCCTCGTGTCCAGGGTGAGTAAAGCTCATATCTTACAACAATTCTTCAAGTAAGGACGTTTATTATTCTCACTTTGAAAATGGAGAAACAGAGGAGCAGCAAGGTTCAGCGGGAGGCTCAGGCAGTCAGGCTCAGATCCCCCACGATTAACCATTGCCCTATGCTGTCTCTTCAATAAAACCCAAGGGGGCAGCCTCCACAAGCCCCCAAAGCTGTAACATCTTCAGCGTTCCAGTAAAATGTTTGCTGACTGACTACCTGAAAGAATGAATGCTGATTAACTTTATGATGGTCAAATTCCAGCAAAGTTATATAACATTTCAAATTCCCAGGCTTCTGGGTTTGCTCACACTGAACACCCTATTTAAAAGTGCAAACGACTCTCAACCCTGTTTTATGTTTCTCTATAACGCGTATCACCGTGGACACATGATATATTTTTATTTATCTATCCCTCCCACTAGAATATAAATTCCACAAGGGCAAGAATTTTTCCATGTTTTGTTTCACTGCTTTATCCTCAGTGTTAGAATAGTACCTGCAGAAAACTGTGGTCTTCATAATTGTTGGATAAATGAAAGGATTAGGTATTTCAGGCATAAATGGGATGACAGATGTGCCCCATTCTTGATTCAGAAATATACGTGTAGACCTATGTGCATTAATGATGAGAAATACAGCACGAAAAACCTGGAAGCTCATCTTATGCCCTTTTCATTTTCAGAACAAATCACTTGCTTTTGATAACACCAAGCTGGTGGCGGAACCAGAACTAAAACTCATTAACTTGGAGTCTTCCCAACCCATAGCCCACCTACGTAGGGTGGCCACATCTAGGGATTTCTTTTTCCACTTAGCTTTTTGTTAAAAAAAATCTTTTTAGAAAAGCTCCAGCTGTTCTGCTGTTGCCCCCAACCCCAGTTCAGGCTGTTTCCTGACTGGCTGCCGCAAGGGCTTTGGAGGGTCCTCGTTGCTTTGTAGGCTCAGGGGGTTGTGAGCTGTTGCTTTTGAAGCAGGCCCGCTCCTTGCTGATTTCCTCCAGGCATTTGTTTTTGAAGCCAAAGCTTCAAAGACAAGCAACATTTGAAGTTCCTCAGCTATTCATTTGGTTGGAGAAGCTAGATGCAAACCATTAAGAAACCATTTGTCACTTTCTTTGGGTTCAGGGTAGATAAGCCGGAAGCCACCATTTGGGAGGATGAGCTGACACCCTACTTTGACAAGCGGTGTTTCTGCTGAGGGGCCTGCTCAGGGTTAACATTTTGATCTGAAGTTTCCCAGAGAGGGGCTGTAGGAAAATAGAGTGTGGAAATTGCCATTGTGTATATGTGTGTATGTGCGTGTGTGTGTGTCTGTGTGTTTGTGTGCTTGTATTGATTTATTTTTTTGTAGATGGTGGGTAGGCAGAAGTTTTGGGAGGAAATCCTGACATTTCCAATATGAATGAATAGAGCAGTAGTTTTCAAAATATGGTCCAGAGACCCCTGGGGGTTCTAGAAATCCCTTTGGGGGGTGAGGTGGAGGGTCTGTAAGGTCAAAACTATTTTCATAATAATACTAAGACATTATTTGCCCTTTCACTCTCATTCTGTCACCAGTATACTGAGGAGTTTCCAGAGGTTGCGTGGCGTGGATATTGGGACAGAATGGATGCAGAAGCAGATACGAGAAACTAGCTGCCTTCTATTGAGCCTGACATTAAAGAGATTTGCAAAAAATGTAAAACAATGCCCCTCTCCTTACTTTTTTTTGAAAATGTAGCTACTTTCCATAAAATCATATTTTTATATGAACATGTAATAGGCTTATTATTTTTAAATGAACTAATCTGGATATATTTTTGAAATTTCTTTCTTATCGAGATTTAATTTCTTATATAGTAGATACTGATATATTTATATATATAAAGCCTGCTATAAACCAAAGCTTTTCTAGATCCTCAAAATTTAAAGATGAGTAAAGAGGTCCTGAGACCAAAAAGTTTGCAAACTACAGTAATAGAGTTGCCAAAATTTGTTCTGAATGAGGTCACAGGGAATCGTACATTTCAGGACAGGAAAGATGCTTGGAGGAGGTCTGGCCTCGTCTCCTTGCTTGCTCAGGCAGGCTAAGTATCACCCCCTTTTACAGATGGGAAAATGAGACCCCGGGGTTCACGGGCCTCCCCAGTCCTCTGCAGCTGTTGAGTGCGGAGTGAGGGAAAGAAGGGAGGTTGAGCCAGGACTGGGTCCTGGGCTTCATTCCTTCTGATGCCGACAGAGCTCCACCTGCCACCTCATACTGCCAGAGACATGAGTGGTCCTTATATAATAAGAAAACCAAAACAAGAAAAAGGCAAACCCATCTTCTTCCTTTTCTCTTTTTCTTCATTAAATTTACCTTTGGTGATTTCGCTGGTAAAGTATTGGAAAGTGCTCAGCTTATTGGGCTTAGAAACTGCAGGCTGTGGCTGGTGATGTCAGTAGTGCTGGCCGCAATCTTCTCAGGACTCGACCTGGGGAGCATCTGCTTCCAGGCTCGCTGGAGTGACTGTGGGTGAATTCAGGCTCTTGCAGGCTGTTCCCCAGAGACTCCAGTAGTTGCCATGTGGGCCTCTCCACGGGGCAGCTTGCAAGATGGTGCTGGCTCTCCTCAAAGTGGGCAAGAGAGCTCGAGGGAGGCAGCCCAAAATGGAAACCACCATCTTCTTGCCACCTAGTCTTGGTAGTGACATCACTTTTGCTATATTTCAATTGTTAGACTTGAGCCACAGGGTCCAGCCCACACTCAAGGGGAGGAGATTCCATAAGAGCATAAATACTAAGAGGTGGGGATCTTTGGGGACCATCTCACAGGCTGCCTACCACAACCTCTGGACCTGACGTCTGCCCTCCTCATCCTCCCTGTGAGTCCACATCATCACACCTTACCTTCCAAGTATAAATAACTCGTGCCCACTCTCTCTGGGCCAGTCTAGTGCAAAAGTTAAAGGCATGGATTCTGTAGCTTGTCTTCCTGGATTTGAATCCTGGCTGGTTCTATCACTTGCTAGGTGTTGACCTTGGGCAAGTTACTTAACCTCTCTCTGCCTCAGTTTCCTACCCACAAAATGGGGATGAGAAGAGTTGCTTCTTCATGGGGGTTATTGTGAAGGTTAAGTTAATACACACAACAGAGTGCTCAAAAACAGGAGCTGCCATGGATTAAGCACCATGCAGGTACTTATAATTGTTATTACTGTGCACCAGGGACGTTACATAAATTATCTCACTGCTAACAATGTCCCCATGAGGTAAGTATTTTCACACCATCTGACAGATGACACACTGAGGCTTGGAGAGTTTAAGCATCTTGGCCAAGGCATCACCACTTGTAAACAATGGGACTGGGATTCTTCCCCAGGTGTGTATGCCCCAATGCTGGCCTTCCTCCATGCAGTACATTGGGAGTGCACCATGGAAAGAAAGTGGTCATGTGAGAGTTCAGGGAGAATAAGGTAAGAATATATTCAATATAGTGTTGACTAGTTATGAATTAAAACTCCTATGCACACCAATTGGGGGTTTTCTAAGACTAAATTTAACTTAGAAAATAAATGACTGGTAGCCAGGCAGACTCAAAAATAACCAGGTACTCTGGCTATAATTGTTTACCATGTGATTTTTCCCATATTTTTGATGGTACTTACCTTGCAATTAAATGATCAATAGTTATCCTGTAAGTAGTGAGTATGCCCATGAAATTTGTGACCTGGAAAATCAACCATTACAAGCGTGGAAGTGTTAAATGGTCTAGAAGTGGTCAGAGCCATCAAATCCACACCAGTGGGCAAGGAAGCTTGTTTCCTCCCTTTGACACATTCGTGGAGGCACTAAATTCAGGGATAGCGGAATGAATTCCCAGGCTGTGACTTGACACCGTCTGCAGTCCTTCCCACATGGGAGCTGGAGCTGCCTATGGCAGTGTCTCCTCCCAGGCTGGGAGTTTCTCCTTACACAATGAGGGAGGGAGGGAGGCACAGCTCTCTCAGTCTGTCCAGTAAAAATTCCTTAATCCATTTCCAGGGTGCAAGATGGGTGTGGCCAGTTATGTCCCAGTGGCTGGCGGAGTCAGCTGCTCTCAGCAGAGCGGTACATGTTTCCTTGTGATGTCCTTGCAGAGAGAAACTTCAGAGAAGGCAAATGTCTGTGGATAGGTCTTGGGGACTCGGGGATTACCCACCCTCTCTAACATTAGCGCAATTGGACTGTGCTGGGGAGAAGGCCACTACCGCAGATCTCCATCCACATCCTCTCCAAAAAGAAACCATTGATCCATAATTACTGATTCAGGGATAAGGAAGAAGGGCATGGTCAGCTCCCCTCCTTTAAGAACTTTCATATTTATTGGGGATTCATGATGGATTTATAGGAGCCAATAAAGGATTTTATAGGGCAGTGGGATCCTGTATCTGGGAATATCGGAGGCCTGGAACATTCAGGAAAGGCCTAGTGAGAAGGGTAAGGTTTGAACGAGCTCTTTGGCTTTCTAGGATGTGGCTGTAATCTGCTTTATTGAGCCTCAGATCCAGGAGGGCAGCTTAGTGCAGAGAAAGCGGACAGGCTTTGGACCTGCGCAGACTTGGTAAAAGTCCTGGATGTGCTACACGCTAGCCTTTGGGACCTAAAGCATGTTGCTTAACCTCTTTGAAGCTCTGTTTTTCCTCCCACAAAATAGGAATGATAAAACCTATTGAGGGTGATGGTAAAGATTACATGGAAACATGTACTTGCACATAATAGGTGCCCCCAAAATGTTGGTTTCCTTCTTTATCACTCTCCCCTCACATTGTCTGTGACACCTTAGGCCCAGTCGAGCCAGTCTCTGTCTCCACATCATCTCATGCCAATCTCAGGCTCTTGGAACCCTCCATTGAGGCTCCATTGCCACCTTCTCTGGGAAGCCTTCCCCAGTCCCTCTAGCCATAAGGGATCTCTCCATTCTTCATACTCCCTTAGCCACTCCATCAGGCATACATCCTACCATGATCACTAGACATTTACTACTGGAATTCCTTGGGCTTTTGCCCCATCTGCCTTACTGGGGACTAAGCTCTGTGGGAGCATTGATTATATCATGTTTATCTTTCTAGATCCACAACACCTAGCACAGTGCTAAACCACAAAGTATGTCCAGGAAGTCTTTGTTGTGTGCCAACTGAGTGGCTGGAAAGAGGGCAGAAGTAGGTTCTGGAAGGGAAGTCACAGCAAGAGCAAAGGCAGGGGATGGGCATGCCTCGTATGTTCAGCAGCACAGGGTCAGCCTGGCTAGAAATGGCAATTTGTGCCAACTTGGGAGTGTCAAGGCCTTTATCCCAATTCTCCTTCCCTACCCGAGCACCCCCACTCCCACCTCTGTTTTTCGGGTCAACTGGATAAACATAAGCATCTAGTTCATTCCAGTTTACTTGATACCCAACTGGAAGCTCTTTCCCACAGAGCTAGTTACATCAGCTCTCTGGAGTCGAGGTGACTATATGTGGGGTATGGTTTTAATTGGGGTGGTCAACTGTAACAGAAATGCTCTAAAAGAGAGGCTGGGTGTGTCTATCTCTGCCAATGAGGAAGCAGATTCCAGCTGCCCCCCAGAGGTCACATCATGGGCTACTCAGTACTCACTTGTTCATGAAATTAAAACTTAAGAGAGGAACAGAGCTGCCTGGACCGCTGCCCAAAGAGTCGCATTTCCTCTCCAAAGCCAGGATGCTTTGAGGGAAAAATTCTCAAGTAGATCTGAGTCTAGTAGAGTGGGAAAAGGGGGAGAAAGGTGGGGTAGGAGCACAGCTTGAACTGGAACTAGAACTAACTCCAGGTGATGAGGTACAGAGACCATAGTTGAGTTGAGCATCATTTTAGCCAGACAGAAAGTACCTGGTGATTTCGAATTTTTGTTCTGTTTTTCACAGGATCACTGAATTTTCAGAAGGGACTTTAACACTTATATTCATAGTCGTTTAGATCACACAACTAATTTGTGTCAGAACTGAGCCTTGTGATGACCTCTTCCGTGTGCTTTGTGCTTTTTACATTTTTAAAGTCCTTTTACACACTTCTACTTCTCAGAGTCAGTGAGGTAGAGATTGCTATGCCCATTTTAAAGATGAGGTCCTTGAGGTTCAGGGTCAGAGGCAGCTAAAAGGTAAAACTTCCTGTGAAGAGCTGCTTTCTCTGTTCCTCTTCCCCTCCTGTTTCAACTGATTGCAGGGAATAAAGATGCAATGACTGCCAGAACTCAGATCTGCACGGATGCTGCCATGGGGCTCTGCTGACATGACAGAAGGAGAACCTCGGGGGCCCGACGAACTCAGGGGAATGTCACCAGGAGCATCACTGATTCATTGCTCAGCCCTGGAAATCCCCAGGCTCTGCAGCCTGGGGACAGCTGTGCATTCCCCAAGAAGTTCCCACTGCAGCAGTCCTGGCATGGTATGAGAAACCTCAGGCACACTGTTTCAGACAACTGTTAGCAGGCCACAGAAGTTCCCCAAGGCACTTGGTAAATCTTCATCAAATCTGTTCTGACTGTGTGTGGGCGGCTGGATTTCATCAAGAGGGTGCTGAAAGCAGCAGCCCAGAAGGTTGGAATCTGGATCCAGGAGGTCCTCAGGTCTTTGTCCCCACTCCTTCGTGGCCCTTTCTGAAATGTGAGCACTGACAACATGCTTGTACATGACACACATTTTTTTATTTGCAAGCTTTGCCAGGATTTATGAGATATTATCTCTAAATTTGTGCACAGCTTTAGGTTCTACGATTCAGCCGAATTATATGTGAGTGGGAATCTACTGTGGGCTCTATTGGTTCTTAAAACACATACGAAGAGATGCCATGCTCACTGGGCATTGCCACTGGGGTTAGTGACTTTTCTGAATGATTTCTGCAATCAGTACTGAAATAAAGAAGGGCAGATTATAGTTTTAAAAACTGGGTGGTGGAGAAGTTGGGAAAAATAAATCTTTACTTGCCTTCATTTCTGATCAAGTCCCAGCTTTGCACAGAAGTTACTGAACCTTGGTAGTTTCACTAACTTAATAAAAAAAAAAAAAGAGGCTGCTTTTCTTTTGTCCGCAGAGTGAGCTGCTGGTAGCTAGGATCAGGGTCGCCAGCATGGTGACTTTCAGAGACTAGCCAGATGGCTTCATAAACAGATTCCCTGGGAGGTGGGGGCAGAGGTGAAGACAGACAGTGAAGATGAGGAGTGCAAAGTGCTAAGCTGGAACATCTCTTGATGATAGGAATGGGTAACAGGGAAGCAACACGTCTGGCTTGGTGTTTGAGAAAGGTTAAATAACAAGGTTACAAGGTGTCAGACTATTAGTCTCTATAGAAGACCTCAACAGACACATTTACAGTTTCCATAACCCTCAGATAGATTAATCTTCTTGTCTTTCTTCCCAACTTTCAAAAATGGTGCATATTACTCAAGAAAAACCGCAAAGCTTTGAGCTGGTACTGGTTAGCCCAATTTAAGGTCAGATTTTGCATAGAAGATTCAGAGACAGGAAATACATTGGCGTAAATGCAATCAAGAGGGTATTGAAACAATACCATCATCCTCTCCGCAGTCTGCACACCAAGATGTGCTATGTCATCTGCGGGCATCTTTTTTGATGTTTGTTTGTAAAAATGACTACAGCACCTCAGCATTGCCAATGAGACTGTTGTGAAATCCCACACAATGCAAGAAAAGGGGAAGTTTTGCTGTGCAGCCTGGAGTCTGTTCTCAGTTAGAAGGCAGGAGCAGGAGTGGGAGGAAGCCGCTGGTCCAACTGATGAGTCTGCATTGTGACTTCCACAGTTAAACAAAATAGAGCGTGGGTCTTCCCTTTCACTAGGAGTGGTAGCAAAGTTACCCAAAAGAAAACGCCACCACTGTGCCACGCACTTTCTTAGACAGATCTCTGGGACAGCATCTTCACCATGTGCCTTTTACAAGTTTATGCCCTTAAAGCATCCTTCATCTCTGACAAATCTGCCAGGTTGGCCTGTTAAATTTTAAACCATTAAATTTTCATAATACGTTTATAAATGAATATGCCCCCAACCGGCTATTACTCCTGAGAGAACCAGGAAGGGATCTGAAAAAGATGATAATTTATGTTAATATAAGGCAAGACCAATTGTTCCTCTTGGATTAAACAGTTCAGAGTTGAACTGAAGTCCAGAGACCTGAATTTCTAATCAGCATTATTCAGTGTTTAAACTTTCTGGGCCGGTTTTGCCATTGGTGGAACTTTCATTTAATAGCTATTAGAGTGCATTTCTGAAGAAGGATTAATTGAAATGTCATTAGTCAACTATTTTACATAAGAATACTAAAAACTTAAATTCTTTTTAAAAATCCTAATTTTTTTATCTTAAATTATTATAGATACATAATAGCTATACTTATTTATGGGTTACATACGATATTTTAATATAAGCACACAATGTGTAAATGATCAAATCAGGTAATAGGGATATCCATCACCTCAAGCATTTATCATCCCTTTTTGTTAGGAACATTCCAATTCCACTCTTTTGATTATTTTGAAATATACCATAAATGATTGTAAACTATAGTTGCCCTATTGTGCTATCAAACACTAGATCTTATCCCTTATACCAAAAACTTAAATTCTAATAATGTTAACAGATATGTTCTGATTTTATATTGAACAGTTAAGACATTTTCAAAGATATTTCCATATTAAGTCAACATGTATATAAATCAGAACTGATGACATCATCACAGGAATAAAGATCAAGGCAATGTTTATAAACAAGGCTTATTAAAGAATTTTATGGATCAAACTACCACTCCCAGAAATCCTCACTGCATACCAAATTGTACATATAACAAGGAACCCACATTTTATATTAAACATACATACACAAAATTTTATGAATTTTTATAAAATAGATTGTAAAATTTTATCTTATTTTTTTACTCATGACGTATTTATTTGTAACTGGTTATAATTGCATGGCCATGCTTCATGTATAATTTAGAAATTCCTTTGGAGAGAAAAATCAAACCTTGGGATTGTTTTCGATTGTTTTCAAATGAGGTTACATTTTCATAAACATTAAATGGAACAATTAGTTTCATATTATCTTTATTATATTTGCAGACAGTGGATTAAACATTTATTTTGATTTTATTTTTGTATTGTGGAACCATTGCAATTTTTCTCCTGGTCTCTAACATTTTTGTAGATTCTTGAGAACCACTGTATTTATAGTGCCTGATGTTTATAATGGCTCTGTTCATAAAATCCTTTAAAGTCATGAACTATTTTAAAAATACAGAAGACACTGAACAAGTGGTAATGTGTTATTGCTGTTTTCTGTCTCTTGTCCTAACAGCTAGATCACATGGGTCCAGAAACCAAGACGTGGAAGTTGGATTAGCCCTTCTTAGCTGCATTCCTAGTGACCTACTTGTAGAATTCATACTTCTCACCCTTTAAAACTTAAGTTCTGCTGGGTTAGAGGTCCTGGTTCTTTTGAGAGGGGATGAAGAACTTCCTGCAGGGGACCCAGTAAAGATTCCTCTGAATCTGAAGCTATGACTACAACCCGATCAGCTTAGGTGCCTGGTGCTGATGGACCACATTGGTAGGGGTGGTTGACATGATTACGAGGAAGAACTAGAAATGCTACCACACCATAGGGATAGGAAGGAGCGTGTCTTCAACCAAAGGAATTCTCTGGGGTGTCTCCAGTAGCTTCCAAAGCCCAGTGCTAACTGTAAATGGGCAAGTGCAGGAACCACAGCCCTGGAAGAGTAAAGCAACTGAGGGTTGGGATTCTTTGAGCATGAAGGTCTGGGTCCTCCGTAGCACTGGCTGAGAGTGAGGGAAATCTAAATATGTTGGAAAAAGAAGATGAAAAATATCAGATATGGCCTTAGGATCAGCTACATCAGTGGGAACCAGGGTCTGTACCATAAAAGCTTGTGTTTTAAGGTTTTAATAGGGGTTTTAACTGGCCACCACCTTGAAGGTTCTGTGATAGCTTTGACTTAGAGTAAGATTTGAGCAGAGCTGGGCGGCATAAGGGATGGACTGTATCAGGCAGCTTATGTGTCCTACTTCATATCATTTTGGTTCTCCTTTTTAATTTCAATATTGCTATGGCAACCAGCTCATGCAGGTATATGCTGAGAGCACTTTTCTTCAACCTTTTATTGGCCTTGTCTCTGGCTCTGAATTTGGTGAAACTCAGACTGAGAGAGACACAAACTGTTTTTATTCTCTGTCCTGAATGTATTGGCTTCTTTCCTTCTGCAAATTGCATGTGTGTGTGTGTGTGTGTGTGTGCAGGTGTGACAAATTTATAAAGTTAATTAACTTTGAGACTTACAAAGATTGAGAGACTCAGATCCCAAACCTATCTGATCATTCAAATTGCTTGGAGACCCCTTTAGAATCTCCAGGGTTTGGATCTAGAATCCTGACATTTCTTAAAATTGTGTAATTTCTTCTGTATCACTTGTGTTTGAGAACTACTGATCAGGATGCTCTAAGTCTGTCCCAGTGACAGAGTATCAGGAACCCATGAGCTCAGAAATACTCGGAAGCAGGAGAGAGGGTGCGTGGGATCCTGGGATTTCTTTAGGGAGGGAGGGTCAGAGGAAAGGCAGATAGATGTGCACGAGATTTTCAAAAGAGTGTGTGCTCTGTCAGATGCCCCACAAAATTTGCTTAGTTTAAATGGGGTGGTTATTATTTTGGTTTGGCTTCATATAAGTGCTCTTTGAAGTTGCCAGCTTGTTCCATATTTGAAATTGTCACAGCCTTGCTTCAAAAGTTTCTTCTCTTTTCTCCGTAGATGATTATACTTTCTTCTTCATCTGGGAGCCCTCTGCTTGTTTCTAAAGGCAGCCAAGTCTACAACACAGGGAGAGGACAGCACTCATATGACATGTTCACTTGTCGAAGGTCCTGAGAATAAGTTTTTAATGTGTAAATTCTGTGACACTTGAAATTCTCTTTTTAAAAGTGTCAGCTAAGAATCACAAGAGGTGGTCTCCAGTGGTCCTGCCCCAAAGAGACTCTCAGAGCCTTTTACAGGCAAGGTCGTCTGCCACTATGCTACAGGCACAGTGCCAAGGGTCCTCAAGCTGCACAAGATCTGTGAAAATGGCTCAGGCTGGTACCCCCTCTCCACCACTAGTGCTTTCCTTAGTGCCTTTGTGAAAAGTGCACCCTCTAGACTCTTGGGGAGAACACAGTCTAGTGGTGGGTTCCCTGGTTTTACATAATCAATCCGCTTTAGACATTTGTATTTTCTTTAGCCTTCCATCAAGACAGTCTGGTGCATCCCTATTGCATTTTAGTCTCACACTGTGTCCAAATTTTAAGGAGCCATCATCACAGTGGGTTAGGACTGGTTACAGGTGACTGTGCCAGGATGTTAAACCAGATTCATGGGAAAATGTTCCGATGTCAGTAAAATTCTTCCTTATTCAGCTTTACATTCAATTATCAAGATCCACTCCCACGCATATGTGGGCAGATCTTGCAATATTTTGTTGGTATATGTTATTTCCTCCCATAGCAGGACGGTATTTTCTCACTTCAACTGACTCTAGGTTTTGTTCAGGAGGCAAGGTGTACTTCAGGAAGATAACTTTATCGTACAAGGTGTCTGCCTCAGGTAAGCTCTTATCACTGTTTCCAGGTGAGAGGAGGTTGCTGTTGTCTAGCCAGGAACAGAGAGTTTCATGCCAGTCTGAAGATTAAAAGGATACTGAGTGTTCCAAATTCTCAGGCTCATCCACCCAATGTCCCCATCCTGAGTCTTTAGGTCCCATTCTTTCGCTATCAAGACTCTGACTTTGGCATAGAAAAATGTTGAGGCTGTGCATTTCGTCTTCTTTGTAGCTCTGCTACTATTATTATTAAATCAGGGGCCTGATTTTCAGCACAGCCTGCACTCTGGCTGTAGGAGACAAGACATACCTCCCACTTAACCACTGCCAAGGAGCCATTTTTACCCTCACAGGATGCTCTGAAGTTGAGAGCTGGGAGACTTGAGCCTCTCTTTTTCTTTTTTTCAAAGTGTCTAAAGCTGTTAACAAAAGCTGGATAATCCCATACTTCTTAAGATTACCATTGCTCCTACCATTCAAGGCTCCTACTAGCACATAAACCAATGTTTCACATGCCACCTGTGCTTCATCCAAGTTGGCAATTGTGATGCTTCTGCTGCCAGTTTATTGCCACCTTGCTACCAGCAATGGAGTCTTTATCACTCTCTGGTCCTATTCCAAAGTCCCATTTAAAGGGTGTGCGTTTGAGGGCCACTTCTGGGATCTGCTGTCTTAACATGGGTTTTTCCCAAAAGTGAGAGCCCGAGGGAAGGGCTTGTATCCAGGTAGTTGGTTCTAGAAAGTGACTCCAAAGAACAAGTGCCAAGGGCTGAGAAGAGTGTAACAGGCAAGGAGGGGAAGTTAATCCAAGAGGACAGTCATTAAGTTAATGAGTTGATCATGGGTTCCCTCTGAGAGACTGTGGGGCGCACGCCTCAAGATTGTCTGCTTAGGAAACACAAGAGAGGAATATTTATCCAATGTGTACACTGCCTCCCTTTCCCCATTAGTCAAGGATTGCCTTGTGGGGTGCTAATTCTTCATGCTTCCGGGCTCGTGCATGTTTTAGAAAAGCATCATGTCCCATATGCTGGACGGGGAAATCCTGGGCAGAAAGCCAGAGCTGCCCGGTGCAGCTGAGACAAGGTGTTGCTCGGTTATTCCTGCACATGGCGGTCACCCAGCACTGGCCGGGTAAGGTAGTCTGCGATCACATGAGGCAGGGCTCACGTGATAGCCCAGCATCTGTTAGGTCAAGACCAGAACAGGATGTAAAAAACAATCATTAACCTGCATCTTACGGATTGTGTGTTACTCTCAATTTTTTTAAACGTATGTGTAGAAAGAAGATCTCATTTTATTTTCTTTCCTTTTACTTTTTTCTAAACATTTAAACCAATGTTTAAATGTTGAGAAAATAAAATACCCATAGAAGTATTTTATTGCAAAGGAAAAAATAGAGTACAAAATGCAGGAAGGGAAACAACCAAAACCCCGCCTGTCCAAAGGGCTGAGTGGTGGGAAAGTCTAACCTCGAATGAGGACTGCTTCACCTCTCAGAAGACAGCCCCAGCCCTCTCTTCCATGCCAACTTCTCCCTGTCCTTCAGGTCCCAGTTTGTATCTGCTCTGTGGTTTCTTCAGCTCCTTCCACCATCTCCTCCTCTGCAGGCCTGGCCCCTCCAGCAGAATGACTTGCTCTCTCCTCTGTGATCATGGAGCCTTTGACACAAACCTCTGTTCTTGCACATGTCACGTGGCATGGCAGCTCTCTGCTTGGCGTTCCTAACAGATCAGGGCCTCCTTACATTTTTTTTAAACCACTGGTGCATTTTCAGGTCCTTTGTATGGGAAGAGTGGGATCCAGGGGGTGGACCGAGCAGACGGCTAAGCCCTGTCCAGTTGCATTCAGAAAGGAGGAACTTGCTGGTGCCCTCGTGGGGACTGTGGTTCCTAAACCTCAGAAGCAATTTAAGCAAGATCTACATTGCCTGGCTCAGCCCAAGTCCCCCACATTCCCCACTCCCTCCCCACCCTTCCTCCTTCTCCTCAGGTCAAACCCTCTCCCAGCAGGAAAGTCGCAGGAGGCACCTGCAGGAAGTAGGCTGGGGCTGGCTGTGGGCCTGTGAGTGCTTCAGAAAGAAATGCCCTCTGAGGAGAGAGTGACTCAAAGACATCCTCTGCTCACACTCTGCTGGTATCAGTTCTCAGGGTAGTTTCGGTTTTAGGTGAGCAGCTGAAACAGCCCAGACCAACGATCCTCTATCCCTGTCTGAGGTTTCCAGTCAAGACTTTGCAAAAGCTTGTCTAGGCCTCACTATTCCGATGATGGTGTGTTTTGTTAATCTGGAAATTTTCATGAATTATTTTGAAAGCACCCAGACAGGTCCAGCTTGTCTGTGGGGAGAGAATCAGCTGAATTTTTCACCTCTATTTTTTTTTTTTATTGTTAAAGACAATTTATTGTACAAGCCACCAGAGTTGTAGAAAAGCCAATACTGCTTATTAGGTACTGTTATTAATACCTCTGTTTGACTTAGGAACCAAAATAAAGAAATATCTCTAAGGCTGTATGTGTTCTTTTTTTTTTTTTCCCAGCATATTATGGGGGTACAGATATTTAGGTTACATATGTTGCCGTTGCGCCCCCCTCCCCACCTAAGTTCGAGTTTCAAATATGTCCTATTCAGCTTTAAGAAACAATGGTGATACAGCATCTCTTGTATATTCCTGGATAGAGCTGGAACACATTCTACTAAGTGAGGTATCCCAAGAATGGAAAAATAAGCACCACATGTACTCACCATCAAATTGGTATTCACTGATCAACACATAAGTGCACATATAAGAATAACATCTATTGAACGTGGGGCAGGGGGAGGGGGGAGGGGGGAGGAGGGAGAGGGGACAGGTATATGTATACACAAAGAGTGCAATGCGCATTACCCGAGGGATGGACATATTTGAAACTCGGACTTGGTGGGGGGCTAGGGCAACATACATAACCAAAACATCTGTACCCCCATAATATGCTGAAATAAAAAAAAAAAAGAAAGAGAAAATGTTAACTTTTTTGAAGGTCATCATTTTCAATGGTATATAAAGTGATTATATTTCATAAATACTATACAAAATTTATCTTAAAAGATTTGTACTTGAAAAAAATTTAATGTCAATATGCTGAATTACTTTTCGGTTCTAATTTCTGGAACTTATTGTGTACTTACTAGATACCACGTACTGTTTAAAGTACTTTTATTTATTTTCACTCATTTAATACTGTCAATAAAACTATGAGGTATTAATAGATACATATATTTATTTTAAAGTTAAACAAACTGAGTCTTAGAACAATTCAATAAACTACCCAAGGTCTGGTTTTCAAACCTATGAAGTGTGGTTCCAGGACCCAGTGCTATGCCACCAATAAACTTTTAAACATTTGTAAAAGTTAAATTACCATAGAGTATATAGTAGTTTGACAATTTTAGGGTAGTTTTACAAACTTGGTTAGAGATCAGAAAGTCAGCGGCTGGCAGGGAAGGAAATTCCATTCACAGTTGAGAGTACATGGGTTCAATGCCAATAAAACAGGGGGAATGAGTGGCCATACACTTAACTGATTGATGAATGCAGAGACCCTCAGCCTTCATCCCTCATTTAGTTTCCAGAACATGACCAGCCAGACTCTCATCCTCCATCTAGTCAGAATAACAGAAGAGTCTTGGAAATAGGACCAGGTCAGGAGAGAATATCTTACATCAACTTCAGGGCTTTTCCCCTAAAATGGCCCATCCAGATAAACTTACAGAGAAACTCAGAGTGGATAGGCCTATTTCCGATGCCCAAAGCTTCTAATTAGCTCTTTGGTGTCCCACTCTTGATCAATCAAGGACATGTGGCCAATGATTACCAGATGCCGGAAGGAGGCTACCATAGAAAATAAAGACAAAAACTAACAAAAAACACCAACTTGAAGGAAACAGAAGCTATCCGGGTAGAATAAAACTTAAAACAAAGAAACTACCTTTAATATCCTCTGAGATATAAAATGTTGCAACTATGAAACAAGAATGGGATGCTAACACATTTATAAAGAACAAAAAAACAACTTTTGGAAATTAAAAACACAGTAGCAAGGGGGACAACTCAACAGAATATTGGAAGATAAAATTTAGGCAATCTTCCAATAAGCAGGACAATTATATAAAGAGATGGAAAATAGCAATGAAAAGATAAGAAAATTAGAGGACTAATTCAGAGAATCCAATGTTCAAATAATTGGAATTCCAGGAAGAGAGAACAGAGAGACCTGAAAGTGGTAAATATTGAAGGGGCCCAGGAAGTGTCCAGCATAATGGACGAAAGTAGACAAATAGTCCCTGAGTGCAATGAGAGGATTGGATAAAATACTCATTGCCGTGCTCACCGTAGGTTGTCTGGTCAGCACGCTGAGACTTGGCTCACCTCCTCTATTGAGTGGAGAGGCTGCAACCAGGTTCAGCTTCCCATGGGATTAGTGACTTCTGCCCTGTGGCAGATGGTGTGCTATACCTTCCCACAGCTCCAATGTGGGAAGCCAGGCCGCCAGCACTAGATGGCGCCCACATCCTGGAGCACGCCCCGCACCAGTGCTGGTAAACAAGTTGTTGCGCATGCCTGTTGCTGAGTCATTGTTGACGTAAGCCTAGCCTATATAAGCCCGCTCCTGTCCGCCCTCTGGGTCTTCCGCATGAAGCAAGCTTGTAGAGAGCCCCAATAAAGCATCGTCAGAAGAACTCCTGTTGCCGCGTCTTCCTTGCTGGCGAGGCGGGCGCGACACTCCAAGATCTCCAGCTGCAAGCAGCTAGTGTTCTCATGTAACTCCTATGAAAGCTGGCACCCACAAACCAGACTAGGAGGTCCTCTCCCCTGGAATCTAGGCTGCCTTTAGAGACTTGCTTGGCTAACAGAATGCAGCGGACATGACATTCTTGGACTTCTGAGGCTAAATCATAATAAGCCTTGTAGCTTCCACCCAGGTCCCTTGGCCCACTTACTTTTGGAACCCAACTGCCATGCCAGAAACAAGCCCAAGCAGCCCTGTGGAACCTCCTCTAAAAATTCCATCTGGGCTTCTAGAAGACATCTAGTACCAACTTGCTGGCCGAGTAAGTGAGCCGTCTTGGAAGCTGTTCTGCTGCTGCCGTTGAGCCACCCCAGCTGAAGCTGCGTATAGCAGAAACGAACTATCTCTACCAAGTCCTGCCCAAATTACAGGCTTTGAGCAAAATTAATGATTGGTGCTAATATAGATTTCCCTTTTTAATCTGTAAATATGGTGAATCACATTTGTAGATTTTCTGATGTTGAACTCCTTGTGTTCTTGGAATAAACCCTTTCTTATGTTGATGTACTCCCACAATTTGGATACCGTCTGCTGTGGTCCCCAACCCCTGGGCGGGGGACCAAGTGCAGAGCTGCGCCGCATCCCCTTCTGCACTCGCCACTCCCTCGGTCCCTGGGAAAATTGTCTTTCATGAAACTGGTCCCTAGTGCCAAAAAGGTTGAGGACCTCTGCCGTACTGAGCATAACCATAGAAAAAGTAGATTTACCAAAAAAATTAGTTATGTAAGTAAAACACATGAAAGTGTTTCACCTATTTCAGAAAATCTCAGATGCATGGGTAGAATATTATTAGGTAATCCAGAACAACTCCTAGCTGGCAACATTGTAAACTAATTTTTCTTATTTTGCATAATTAGATTTTTCTTTAATTTAGAACATTTCATCCAAATGAGCTAGTTTCTCCTGTATTTTTCAGCTGTTTTGAAGGCTGCATTTGAAGTTCAGTCTTTCCATTTGTCTTTTTTATGATTCAACTTGGGGACTTGATTAATGGCATTCCATTTAGAAAATAACCGAGGCTTCACTAATATGAAATAATCAGCAAAGAAATTCTCTCTCTCCCTCTCCCTCTCCTCCTCTTTCTCTCTCTCTTTGTCTTATCTCACTGCATGTTTCATTTCATGAATGTAATCAACTGTTTATGTAAAAATGGAGAAACACAATGAGCCTTGAAAGGTTTTCAGATATAAAAAATAAGAAAAAATAAAAAATAACAAGGCAGCTTATAGGCTTGGGATTGCTCCAGTTTTAAACATTTATCAAGTGAAAAAACCTGTCTCTGCTTTTCAGATACAACAATATTTAGGAGAGAACTTTCCATCCATCCCCTACTTTCCCCTTCTTCCCAACTCCTACCCTAGACACACAAACACACACATGCGTGCACACTCTCTCTCTCTCTCTCTCTCTCTCTCCTATACATCCCCACCCCCTTTACCGATTCCTCAGAGCATTTACATAGAAATGATGAGCCAATACCTTTCCCTACCACCCTACCACCAAGAGAAACAAAGAGAGAGAGAAAGAGAGAGAGAGAGAGATTTTTCACAAATTCCCGTAGAGTGCATTTCCATTTCTAAGGTTTTTCAATCAAGGTTTCCTCCAAAAGATTGCCTGCTTGGAAAAATTTACTGAAGTCCCAAACAGTGAGGGACCATCATTTATCGCCAGAAGTGACACAAGCTGAGAGTGGAGCTCCTGGCTGGGAAGCTGCCATTATGTAAATGTACCCGTGTGACAGCCCCCTGAGGAGGACAAATGACTCGGCAGTGACTTCTTAATCAACCTGTCTCTAGCAATAATAATCTAATCACTGGTCACCTAATTAAAAATGAAAGAAATTAGTGCCTTTTTCAAACACTGAGCTTCCAGAATCTCAGGTCCAGGCTGTCATTAAGCAGATAGCTGTCAGCTGTTTGCATGTCACATTGCAGAGAGGCAGACCTTTGTGAAATATCTCATGCTCTTGTCCCTGATTTGATTACTCTTGCTATCAGTTAATGCATTGATTTGCATGATTTGCTGCTCTGGGCCCTTGTTCATTTATTCATTCATTCCCCAATCCTATCACAAACATTTATTGCAGGCTTACTATATGCCAGGGGATATATATCCTGGGGATATAAAGATGAATAGGATACTGTTTCAGCATTTGGAGGATGTCACTATGGGAGAAATGGATATAAAAATATTTAATTATGATACAATTTGATCAATCGGTAATAGAGATAACAACTATACATGTGTATTCCATATTATGGAAGATGCAAAATGGTGGCCCACTGGCCAGAACCAGTCTACAGAATTTGAGATGTGTTTATTTTGGGCATGTGTTCCTCAGTTTGCCAAAGATTCCACCATATCCTGTTATATTAACCTTAGTCTGCTTTGTTCATGTGTGTTACCTGCCTGGACCTTGTTATTCATTTGAGTACAGAGACAGGTCTAACGAGAAAACACTTACCATGAGATGCTATATTATAAATTGATATTATAAATGGATTTTAAAGACTGTTCTCTTAAATAAGTTTTAAAGAAAAGCGTATGCAGTGTGTTAAAATATGGTCACTCACACTCCTCTCAGGTATGGAAAAAAATACCTCGCCAGCCACCTGTGTTGTATAGCAGAGAAACTAAACAAAATGTAAACTTGCTAATCAATAGTATCTCAGTCTGTTTCTATTTAAATAGTCTTTTGGGGACGATCATTCCCTTTTGGGTAACCTATCAGTATTTCTTCTCTTTGACTTTCTCTAGGAAGTGTTAGGTGGGGCGTGGAGGGCAAGGGGAGGAAATGGTGGGGAGAAAAGTGTCCTTGGAGTCCTGGCTGGTCCAGTGACTCTGGAAGTGTGGCTCATGCCCGTTGTGAACTCTCTGGGTAAAGGTCCCACTGCAGAGTCCAGGGTCACAGTCATTTGTCCCTGCTTCCGACATTTCTACTCATGGTGACCTCTTCCTCTTGACCTCAGGCTTTTGTTCATGTATAGCACTCCTAGCACTACACTTAGGCTACACTGGGGCACTGAAAACTTCTGAATCTCCTGAAACTGATATACAGATTGCAGTGTTAATTGTACTGGGATCAGAGAACGTAGTCTATATATGACATCAATTATTTGAAATTTGCTGAAACTTGCCCTAAGACCTCGTGTATGGTCACTTTTTATAACTATTCCATGTGTAGCTGAGAAGAATATGCTTCTCTAATTGTCGAATATGTACAATAGTCCCTCATATCTGTATCTGTGGTTTCACTTTCTGTAGTTTCAGTTACCTGGTTTCAAAATATTAAATGAAAAATTCCAGAAATAAACAATTCATGAATTTTAAATTGCACACCATTCTAAGTAGCATGATGAAAGCCCACGCCATCCCACGAGGGACGTGAGTCCCTTTATCCAGCGTATCCACATTGCAGATGCTCCCCTCCCGTTAGTCACTCAGCCATCTTGGTTATCAGATTGACCGTTGTGGTATTGAAGGGTTTGTGTTCAAGAAACCTTTATTTTACTTAATAATGCCCTCAAAAGGCAAGAGTAGCAATGCTGGCCATTTGGATATGCCATAGAAAAGCTATAAAGTACTTCCTTTAAGTGAAAAGATGACAGTTCTCAAGGAGAGAAAAAAAATTGCATCCTGAGGTTGCTAAGATCTACGGTAAGAACAAATGCTCTATTCACAAAATTGTGCACTAGGAAAAAGAAATTCATGCTAGTTTTGCTCTCATACCTCAAACTGTAAAAGTTATGGTGACAGTGAGTGATAACTGCTCAGTTAAGATGGAAAAGGCATTAAACTTGTGGGTGGAAGACATGAACTGAAAATGTGTTTCTATTGACAGCAATGTGGTGTTGTGTGCCAGAAAGCATTGAGCCTACGTGAAGACTTGAGCAAGGGATCCCCTGAAGCGAGAGACACAAAGCTATTTGCTGCAGGTAAGGGATGGTTACACAGATTCAGGAATTCAGAAGGTATTAAATAGTAGCCTACTGCTACGTCACAATGCCTACATCATTCACCTCTCTGCATTTGTCTCATCACATAGGCGTCTCATAATCACAAGAAGGGTGAGTACAACACGATAAGATATTTTGAGAGCGAAAACATTCACATAACTTTTATTGTAGTATTTTGTTATAATTATTCTACTTTATTATTAATTATTGTTGTTAAGCTTTTATTGTGCCTAATTTATAAACTAAACTTTATCATACTATATATGTATAGGAAAAAACCTAGCACATATAGGGTTTGGTACTATCTGTGGTTTTAGGCATCCACTAGGGATATCGGAATGTATCCCTCTCAGATAAGGGTAGACTAGTCTCTAAGTTTTCTATTTCTGTGTAACGAATTAATAAAAACTCAGAGGCTTAAAACAATATTTATTAACTCATAGTTGCTGTAAGTCAAAAGTCTGGGCATGGCTTCTCTGCTCTGGGTCTCACAAGACAGAATTCAAAGTATCCACCAGCAATGTTCTCATCTGCAGCTCAGGATTTTTTTCCGAGCTCATTTGAGTTGTTGGTGGTATTCAGTTCCTTGTGGTTGTAGAACCCTCATTTCTGGCCGGGCATGGTGGCTCACGCCTGTAATCCTAGCACTCTAGGAGGCCGAGACAGGCAGATCGTTTGAGCTCAGGAGTTTGAGACCAGCCTGAGCAAGAGCAAGACCCCGTCTCTGCTAAAGAAAATAGAAATAAATTAGCTGAACAACTAAAAATATATAGAAAAAAAAATTAGCCGGGCATGGTGGCACATGCCTGTAATCCCAGCTACTCAGAAGGCTGAGACAGGAGGATCGCTTGAGCCCAGGAGTTTGAGGTTGTTATGAGCTAGGCTAACACCACGGCACTCTAGCCGGGGCAACAGAGTGAGACTGGAAAGATAAGCACCACATGTACTCACCATCAAATTGGTATTAACTGATCAATACATAAGTGCACATGTAAGAATAACATCTGTTGAATGTTGGGCAGGGGGAAGGGGGAGAGAGGAGGAGGGAGGAGGGGACGGGTATATGCATACACAAAGAGTGCAATGCGCACCACCCGAAGGATGGACGTATTTGAAACTCGGACTTGGGGGGCCGGGAGGGGAAGGGCCACATACATAACCTAAACATCTGTACCCCCATAATATGCTGAAATAAAAAAAACAAAACAAAAAAAACCCCAACCCTTATTTCCTTCCTGGCTATTGGCCCAAGGTTACTCTCAGCTCCTAGGTCCCACTCTGGTCCTAGCCAAGAGGTCCCTCTCCAGGATGGCAGGTCACTTTTTCAAAGCCAGCAGGAGATTGTCTCTCTAGTGTGGTAACATGGAGTTGAATATAACATAATGTAATTAAGGAAGTGACTATCCCATCCTTTTTACATTCAGATGAAGGGGATTATACAGGGCATGTCCATCAGAGGGCCATCTTGGTGACTGTCTTAGAATTCTGCCTACCACTGTCTATAGGGTCTTTATATGTTGATTAAATCCAGCATTTTGTTGTTGTTGTTGAGACAGGCTCTTGCTCTGTTGCGTGGGCTACAGTGCAGTAGCATAAATAGAGCTCACAGCAACCTCATACCACTGGGCTCAAGCAATCCTCCCCCTTCAGCCTCCAGAGTAGGTGGGACTACAGGCACTCACCACCACACCTGGCTAATTTTTCTATTTTTTTGTAGAGACAGGGTCTCACTATGTTGTTCAGGCTGGTCTTAAACTCCTGGTCTCAAGTGATCCTCCCTTCTCAGCCTCCCAAAGTGTTAGGATTACAGGTATGAGCCACTGTGCTTGGCCTAAATCCAGCATTTCAACTGCATTCTTTAAATCTCCTTTACGCTCATTTTTTTGTCTACTTGACTTGTTTTAATTACTAATACAGCTGTGTTGATTTTGAATTTATCAACTTCTTGTAGTTCTACCCATTTCTTTTTCTGCTTTATATAGTTTGAAGACCATTTTATCAGGCGTATACAATTTAAAATTATATTGACTTGGCCGGGCGCGGTGGCTCATGCCTGTAATCCTAGCTCCCTGGGAGGCTGAGGCGGGCGGATTGTTTGAGCTCAGGAGTTCGAAACCAGCCTGAGCAAGAGCGAGGCTTTGTCTTTACTAAAATTAGAAAGAAATTAATTGGACAACTAAAAATATATAGAAAAAATTAGCCGGGCATTGTGGTGCATGCCTGTAGTCCCAGCTACTCGGGAGGCTGAGGCAGAAGGATTGCTTGAGACCAGGAGTTTGAGGTTGCTGTGAGCTAGGCTGATGCCACGGCACTCTAGCCCAGGCAACACAGTGAGACTCTGTCTCAAAAAAAAAAAAAAAATTATATTGACCTTTTTAATTCTAATAATGACTTTTGTCTTAAAATCTATTTTGTTTAATATTAATATAAAGAGCTAAACTTTCACCTTGTTAGTACTTGTCATGTATATATTTTTAAATCTTCAACTACCTTGTATCTTCTGTTTAAGGTATGTGTCAGTTATCTATTGCTGCTTAACATACCACTCCAAAATTTAGTAGCTTATTACAGCAGCAATTTGATTTGCTCTTCATTCTGTCAGTCAACAATAAGGGCTGGACTTAGCCATGCAGTTCTTCTGCGGGTGTCCCTGGATTGGTCATGTGGTTACAAGTCACCTAGCAATTTGACTGGAGTTAGATGGTTCAAGATATTCTCACAGGTCTGGTGGTTGGTGTCAGCTATTGACTGAGCCATTCTCTCCATATAGTCTGTTATCCTCAACCAGGATGCACAGGCTTTTTCACGTGATGATGGGATGTGAAGACTGAGAACAGAAGCTGCAAGGACTAGGCTTGGAAATCCCACAGGTTACTTTTCTAGTACTCTCACTATTTGCTCAGTCATGGGCTGGAAGCAGCTGGAGGATGTGCTCTGTGTGAACCTTGTGGAGGATACAGAGAGATGTCAGTCAATAGTGTTTCTCACAGCAGATGCTTTGAAAAGGAGGTCTGAGTGTTGCTCCTCTACTGCTAACACATAGACATGCTTTAATACAATAATTTAAAATATTTGAGACTTTTGCTGTTAGCAAGAAACCTTGTTAGTGACTTCTTTGTGTTTTCATTGCTTGCATTTTCCTCTCATGTGTATCATATGAAGAATGCAAAACATTAAAAAATAGAGATATACCTAGTGGACATGAATTCACCTTTTAAAAACCAATTGCCACAACCATTGGTCATTAATTCACACACAAAAAAAACCCAAATTTGTTTCCTGATTTTTGGAAAAATTCAAGTATACTTCTTTTAAACAACTAGCTCCAAATGGCTATCATTAAGACAATGTAATTATGTAATAAATACTTTGAATGACATTAAAACATCAATTAGCCTCTGCTTATCAACTCTATTTTTCAGCTTAAGGATGTAGTCTTCAGAGTAATATTCATCCTGATTCTCCCCTTTCTGCAATATAATCCATTGTCTCGCAGTATCTGTCTTTCCTTCTTTGATTTTTAGCTGGGCATATGGCTGCCTAGAATGAAAACTAGTGGTAGTTGTATAACTAAATTCTTTAAAATGAGGTATTAGTGAAAATGATGTATAGGACTTCTAGGAAGTGTCTTAAAGAGAAGGTGAATGCTTATCTTCTCCTCCTTTTCTCCCTCCTATTGGCTAGAATACCATAGACAAGAGAATTAGAGCTGGAGCTGCCATTCTGGATCACCAGGCCACAGCTCCAAGATAAGGTTGTTGGAGCAGTAAGATAAAAGGAGCCCAACACTGTCACCCAACTCCAGATCATTGATCTGGACATTTAGATGAAAGAAAAATAAAATTCTGTCATGTTTAAGCCACTGTTATTTTGGGCTTCTGTCACTAGCTGGCAAAGCTAATCCTAAACATCTCCTTTTTGTTTGTTTTACTCATCATTTTATCCACAGGGACAAAATGTTCTGAAGGAAACAGAACTATGAGAGGCAGCCGTCTAGCAGGATAAATATGATGGCTCTTCCCCAGCCAGAGGAAAGGGAATGTAAAAACATGCATGAAAGTTAAGGACAAAAGCCATCACTAGCACAAAACATTCACTAAATATTTACTAAATGAATGACTATTACAGGTGGCTGCCATGTTTTTGGACCAAATGTTCTACCTGTCTGGAAGTTCTGCTCCTTCCTTTACTAGTTAGCCAACTATTAATACTAACCTCTCCAAGATCCAGCTCAAACATGACTTTTCTGTTCAGACTCCTCAGCTGCCTTCCTTTCATATACCTTGCTGTTGTCTTGTCTTGTTGAAATGGCAGAGCAATGCTGATAATCTTTCTTCTTTGTGTCCTGAGTACGCAACATGGTATTGAAAGGATGGAATAGAAGCAAGGAAGAAACTTTTCTAAACATAAAAATTCACATAGGACTTTTCTCTGAAGATTTATTTCCTTTGAAACTTAGGAATGGTAATTAATAACTGTTCTCCAGAGAAACAAAATTGGTAGGATATATACAGGCTGAGCATTCCTTATCCAAAATGCTTGGGACCAGAAATGTTTCAGATTTCGAATTTTTTTGGATTTTGCAATATTCGCATATACATAATAAGATATCTTGGGGATATAACTCAAGTGTAAACACAAAATTCATTTACGTTCATATATACCTTATACACATAGCCTGAAGGTAAGGTAATTTTATATAATGTTTTTAATAATTTTGTGTATGAAGCAAAGTTTGTGTACATTGAACCATCAGAGAGCAAATGTGTCACTCACTCAGCCACCATGTGGACAATCTGTGGCTGTTTAACAGCACAATCATTCCTGATTCTGAATTTATATACTACCTTATAAACAATAATTTTCTTATACTTATTCACACATAAATAAAAAATAAGCCCTACCATTAATATAGTGAAAAAAGTGTTCAGAGTAACTAAGAAGCACAGTAGCATCACCAGAATTCCTATATCAGCTGTTCAACAACAAGGAACAACAGCAGGCTTTCAGAGTCCACCTGCAATGCTGTTTTTTTCTTGTTTTTTTTTTAATTAAAAGGTGTTGTTTGTTTGTTCGTTTTAGGTGGAAACATCAGAAAAAGTCGAGGGACCAGGAAGTGGGTCCTCTAGGGATAAGGTGGCATTCCATGGGGTGTTTTTTAAATGTTTCCTTCAGAGTCATCTGCCTCATTGACAATATTTTTTTTTTTTGTCTTAGAAGTCTCTCTTAGATTTCTTGTTCTGTTATGAATGCACGCTGCTCTAGTCCTTTAATATGCCCATCACACATTCTCACCATGTCATCTATAGGTACTTGTTCTGCAGTTTTAACACTATCATCTTCATCATCAGTCTTAGCATGATCACCTTGATTCAGAACCCATTTCGGCTATTTCACAGTCTGTCAGTGAATGAATAAATGGAGGCTCGTTATCAATGTTAAAAACCTTTGATATCCACTTCTTCCAGCTTACTGATGGATTCTGAAACGTATATCTTCTGCATATATAAGGAGATCAGACATTTTGTTCTATTTAATGGAGAATGGGGCTGGAAGGGTCTTTTCTTTCCCTCAGGATGCTGAATAAACTATGTGTTGTTCACCTGTGTTTTGACTGTGACCCATCACATGAGGTCAGGTGTGGAATTTTCCACTTGTGTCATCTTCTTGGTGCTCAAAAAGTTTTGGATTTTGCAGCATTTTGGATTTCAGATTTTTGGGTTAGGGATGGTCAACGTGTTTGTGTGTGTGTGTGTGTGTGTGTGTGTGTGTGTGTGTGTGTACTCACAGTCATACCTCAGAGATATTCAAAATTTGGTTACAGATCACCACAAAAATATTAATATCACAATAAAGTGAGTCACAGATATTTTGATTTTCTAGTGCATATAAAAGTTATGTTTACATTATACTGTAAACTATTAAGTGTGTAATAGCATTATGTTTAAAAGATGTACGTACCTTAATTAAAAATATTTTATTGGCCAGATGCAGTGGCTCACATCTGTAATCCTAGCACTTTGGGAGGCTGAGGCAGGAGGATTGCTTAAAGTCAGGAGTTGGAGACCAGCCTGAGAGAGATCCTGTCTCTACAAAAAATAGAAAAATTAGCCAGATGTGGTGGCATGCTCCTGTAGTCCCAACTACTTAGGAGGCTGAGGCAAGAGGATTACTTGAGCCCAGTAGTTTGAGGTTGCAGTGAGCTATGAGGATGCCACGGTACTCTAGCCCTGGATGACAGAGTGAGACCCTGTTTCAAAAACAACAACAATAACAAAAAAAAAACCATAGAAAAATAAACTTTATTGCTAAGAAATGCCAACAATCATCTAACCCTGCAGAGAGTCATAATCTTTTTGCCTCAATGTAGATGGCTGCTGACTGATCAGGGTGGTGGTTGCTGAAGTCTGGGGTTGGCTGTGGCAATTTCTTAAAATAGAACAAGAATAAAGTTTGCTACATTGATTGATTCTTCCTTTCACGAACAATTTGTCTGTGGCATGCGATGCTGTTTGATAGCATTTTAGCTAGAGGAGAACTTCTTTCAAAATTGGAGTCAATCCTTATAAGATTATGTTGGAAAATGACACTGATAGGCTTGTTCGGCAAAGGATACCGCACATCTTCAGTCTGTAAAAAAATTGAATCTGAGAAGCATAGTAAAGTGAAGCACAATAAAACAAAGTATGCCTGTATGCATATGTACACACACACACACACATACACACACACACACAGAGATTTATTTTAAGGAAATTTCTCATGCCGTTTTGAAGGCTGGCAAGTTGAAATCTTTGGGGCAGGCAGGTGGGCTGAAGACCCAAGGAAGAGTTGACATTGCAGTCTCAAGGCTGAGGGCTGTCTGGAGGCAGAATTCTTTCTTCCTTGGGGAACCTCAGACTTTTCTCTTAAGACCTTCCATGGATTGGATGAGTTATGGAAAGCTAATCTGCTTTACTCAAAGTCTATTGTTTTAAATATTAATCACATCTAAAAAATACATTCACAGCAATAGCTAGACTAGTATTTGACCAAAAACTAGGGTACCATGGCCTAGCCATTTACACACAAAATTAACCATCACAGAAACTAGGAAGAGAAGTAAGTTTATTTAATAATTTTAAGTTCAGATAGTACTATTTTGATGACCTCTGCCAGAAAAATTGAATTTACTATCCAGTATTGTAGCGGGTCACTATGAAGTCAGAGAAAAAATTTTGCTTATTATAAGTGAAAGAGAAGCTTCTATAGAAAATAATCAGAAATAGAATTGAATGTGTTTAGTAGCCTCAAGTTGGTTACTACTATTTTCATGGTTAAAGAAAGTTCTTTCTCATTGAGTATTTGTTATGTAATAAAATTAAGCCAAGCTTATGTGAGCCAAGAGCTCTGGGGGGAAAAGCAAAAAGAATGTGCACATCAGCAATATTCATTTAAGGTTAAAAGGTTTTTAGTATTATTAATCAAAGAATTTAAATGTCCCAAAGATATAATACTTCTTTGCCCAGGACAAGATGTCCTATTCATAATCCAGATGAAAACTATATAAAAAGGAGGAGAGAAGAAAGTGGTCCCTAGAATGCACTGATCTAGATTAATGGTTCCAGTCTGCCATGTTGTAAATTTAACTTCCATTGCTGTTTGTGCTCTAAAGGGTACTCAAATAGGCCTGAAAGAATTAATGCAACTTCTAAAAGTAGGTCAACTAATTTATAGGCAATAGCTTACATACGAGGAAAAACTGGATCAATAAGTAATGTGATATTTATTTCCAAGAAACCTAGCAATGTTTTTCTCACTGAAAAGTGAGTAAGGATGAAGTCAATCTGAAAGTGCTTTTTTCTGAACGTGGTGAGCACAAGGAAATTCCTCTTTTCTGAGGAAGGAAGAGTATGAGACAGCAACCAATGAGGCAAAAAGGAAGAGGAAGAGGAGTGTGTAGCAGGAAAAATAGGACTGGTAGAGGGGGACATAAAAATCTAAGAATTTGGGTCAAAATTAAGAACAACATCAAAAAAGAAAAAACAAGTTTCTCCAGTAATATAATTACTAGAGTCCCTTCAGCTCTTCTTTTATTCATTCATTTATCAATCCTCCATTTGTTTGGCTGTTGTTTAGGGAGCATGTACCATGTTCAAGAGCCTTATCTGGATGCTGAGGCTGTAACAGGTATAGCCTGTTCTTGTCCAGGCAATATCCATTCAGCCTTTTCTGGAAGTTGCCTGCACATAGGTCCTATTCACACTAAGTAGCTTCTCAAGTCTCTCGGCCAAGGGTATTCTCTCTGCCTGGGTGTATGCTCAGAGGTACATTAACACCTTCAAAGGGATCCTCAACCAATGAGGTATGAGAGATGTTGGATAAATTCCCCTCAGTAGGATACTTCTGTGACATCTTCCACAGTTTCTGAGAGGATCTCCACAAAGATCGAGGCCCAGTGTGCCCCTATGGTAACCTGCTCATCAACATTGCCTTTGCTTTCCTTCCTTCCTTGTCTCATTTCTCCTCTCCTTCCCTCCCTGTGTTTCCCAGCCCTGGGCTCACCTCTCAGAAAACCAAATCTTCATCTGTTTGGGTGTAAGCCAAACTAGGACAGCAGGGAACAAGGCAGATAAGGTCCTTGTTCTCATGGAACTTATGAATCACTTGAAAGGGAGAGGCAATAAACAAGTAAAGAAATAAATATACAAGATGATTTGAGATCAAAACCTAAAGAAGACAACAACAAGGATTCTGGAAGAATTGGAAGAAAGGGGTTCTCATCAGGGTGAATGTAGTGGACCCCAGTGAGGAGGCGACCTATGAGCTGAGGCCTGACAGGAAGGACCCAGGTATGTAAAGCACTCGGGAAAATTTCTTTCCCACAAAGCTCTTTTTTCCCCATCAGGATCCTAAAGTTCCTGGAGATCCTTGCTTCTCTTCCAGAATTGCACCCTCCCATCCCTATAGAGTCCAGATATACTTGGCTGAGGCAGCATTCCTGGTTCTGGATGCTGGGCTATACCCACTGCAGGAGAGGGGGAGTGTGGAGCAGTGTGGGCCTTACTGCTTTGGGGCCAGGCACGATAGGGCCTTGGGACCCTTCCTCCCCTCCATCTGCCAGAATTCCTGCCTCTGTGGTAGATGGTCTTTGCTACAATCAGAGCCCCTACAGTGGATCTGTGGCCCCTTCACTGGATCTGTCTCTTTCCTGTCATGCACAGGCAGCAGGGCCTCATTCCCATCCTTTTTCAATCCCTGTGAGATGGGATGGATAAGGGGAGACCCAATGGCGGTGCTTCTCTCCGTTTCTGCTGACCACAGCCCAGTGGACTGGAGCTTCTTTAGGGCTGCTACTCTGGGCCACTCCGAATGAGGGAGAAGAACATCTGAAGCCAAAGAAAATGATTTCCCTACACCAGGTTTTGTCTTTATCTTTCCTTCCATCAGTGGAAGAGAGATCATTTTTTATCTGCGTAGGATCTGCAACTACCTCTAGGGGAATTCTTTTTTTTTTTTCTTTTTGAGACACAGTCTGTCTCTGTTCCCTGGGTTAGAGTGCTGTGGCGTCAGCCTAGCTCACAGCAACCTCAAACTCCTGGGCTCAAGCGATCCTTCTGCCTCAGCCTCCCAAGTAGCTGGGACTACAGGCATGTGCCACCATGCCTGGCTAATTTTTTCTATGTATTTTTAATTGTCCAGATAATTTCCTTCTATTTTTAGTATAGATGGGATCTCACTCTTGCTCAGGC
>CAUYSK010036494.1:0-35628 GCA_963575035.1 Avahi laniger
AGCAATCAGGCAAGAGAGTGGAATTAAAGGCATACGAATGGGAACAGAAGAGATCAAACTCTCACTATTTGCCTATGACATGATATTATACCTAGAAAACCCCATGGATTCAACCAAGAGGCTCCTAGAATTGATAAATGAATTCAGTAAAGTCTCAGGATATAAAATCAATACACACAAATCAGAGGCTTTCATATACGCCAACAGCAGTCATATCAAGAACCAGATCAAAGACTCAATTCCATTCACAATAGCAACAAAGGAAATAAAGCACCTAGGAATATATTTAACTAAGGAGGTAAAAGACCTCTACAGGGAGAACTATGAAACATTGAGGAAGGAAATAACAGAGGACATAAACAGGTGGAAAACCATACCATGCTAGTGGGTCGGCAGAATCAACATTGTTAAAATGTCTATACTACCCAAAGTGATCTACAGATTCAATGAAATCCCTATTAAAACACCAACATCATTCTTTGCCGATGTAGAAAAATTAATTTTACGCTTCATATGGAACCAGAAAAGACTCCGCATAGCAAAAACAATCCTAGGCAATAAAAACAAAATGGAAGGTATCAGTTTACCAGACTTCAAACTTTATTATAAGGCTGTAGTAATCAAAACAGCTTGGTACTGGCACAAAAACAGAGCCATTGACCAGTGGAACAGAATTGAGAACCCAGATATAAAACCATCCTCCTATAGCCATCTAATCTTTGACAAAGCAGACAAAAACATACACTGGGGAAAAGAATCCTTATTCAATAAATGGTGCTGGGAAAACTGGATAGCCACATGTAGAAGACTGAATCAGGATCCACACCTTTCACCTCTCACTAAAATCAACTCACGCTGGTAACAACTTAAACCTAAGGAGTGAAACTATTAGAATTCTAGAGGAAAATGTTGGAAATACTCTTCTAGACATAGGCGTAGGCAAAGAATTTATGAAGATGACCCCAAAGGCAATCACAGCAACAACCAAAATAAATAAACAGGACCTGATTAAATTAAAAAGCTTCTGCACAGCCAAAGAAACTGTCACAAGAGCAAACAGACAACCTACAGAATGGGAGAAAATTTTTACATGCTACAAATCCAGTAAAGGGTTGATAACTAGAATCTATTTAGAACTCAGGAAAATCAGCAAGAAAAAATCAAACAACCCTATCAAAAAGTGGGCAAACGACATGAACAGAAACTTTTCAAAAGAAGACAGAATAATGGCCAAAAAACATATGAAAAAATGTTCAACATCTCTAATCATCAGGTAAATGCAAATTAAAACCACAATGAGATATCACTTATTTCCAGTGAGACTTGTCTTTATCAAAAAGTCCCAAAACAATAAATGTTCGTGTGGATGTGGAGAGATAGAAACACTCATACACTGCTGGCGGGACTGCAAACTAGTGCAACCTCTGTGGAAAGCAATATGGAGCTATCTTAAAGAGATACAAGTAGAATTACCATTTGATCCAGCAATCCCATTACTGGGCATCTACCCAAAAGAACAAAAGACACTCTATAAAAAAGACACCTGCACCCGAATGTTTATAGCAGCAAAATTCACAATTGCAAAAGATGTGGAAACAACCCAAGTGTCCATCAATACATGAGTGGATTAATAAGATGTGGTATATGTATACCATGGAGTACTATTCAGCTTTAAGAAACAATGGTGATATAGGACCTCTTGTATTCTCCTGGATAGAGCTGGAACGCATTCCACTAACTGAAGTAACCCAAGAATCGAAAAACGAGCACCGCACGTACTCACCATCAAATTGGTATTAACTGATCAACACATAAGTGCGCACATAAGAATAACATCTATTGGATGTCGGGCAGAGGGAAGAGGAGAGGGGGGGCGGGTATATACATACACAAAGAGTGCAATGCGCACCATCCGGGGGATGGACACGCTTGAAGCTCGGACTTGTGGGGGGTGGGCAAGGTCAACATACATACCCTAAACATCTGTACCCCCATAATATGCTGAAATAAAAAAAATCAAAAAACAATAGATGCTGGCATGGAAGTAGAGAGAAATGAACGCTTTATACACTGATGGTGGGACTATAAAATTAGTACAACCTCTATGGAAAACAGTACGGAGATTTTTCAAAGAAATAGATGTAGACCTACATTCAATCCACCAATCCCACTTCTGGGTATCTACCCAAAGGAAGTCATTTTATCAAAAATACACTTGTACTTGAATGTTTATCACAGCACAATTCACAATTGCCAGGATGTGTAATCAACCTAAGTGTCCTTCAATTCATGAGTGGATAAAGAACATGTGGTATATACATACCATGGAGTACCACTCAGCCATAACAGGGACTGAAATAACGTCATTTGTTGTAATGTGGAGAGAAGTGGAGACCATTATCCTAAGTGAAGTACCAAACACCTTACATTCTCATTAATAAGTGGGAGCTAATAGATGGGTACACACAGGCACAAAGCGATATAAAAGACATGAGAAACCAAGAAGGAGGAGGGTGGGTGTGAGATCAAAATTTACCTGTTGGGTACAATGAACACTTATTCTGGTGATGGGTAAACCAAAACTCTGACTTAGGCATTATACAAAATATCCATGTAACAAAAATGCTTGTACCCTCTTAATATTTTGAAAAAAATACTGGCAAAATAAAATGTTAAAACAAATCAACTTTAAAGACCATTCTATATCAGTACCTCATGCTTTTTGACAGCTACGCAGTGCTCCACTCGGTGGACTGACAGAACTTCCTTAACCAGCCACCTATCGACAGACATTCAGGTTGCCTTTATTACACACGATGTTCCCATCAATAAATTGTACATGTGTCATTTCGTGTGTGTGCAAGAGTTCCCACAGTGTGAAAGCAGGATTGCTGGATTAGAGGGGATTATATCAGTCAGGGTTCTCCACAGAAACAGAACCAGTGGAGATATTGATGGATGGAGGAGGGAAGCAGAGGGAGGGTGGGGGGAGGGGGAGGAGGGAATGATACTTATTTTAAGGGATTACTCAATTGTCGCGGCTAGCAAGTCTGAAATTTTTCCGGCAGGCCAGCAAGCTGGAAACTCTGGAAGGAGTCGATGTTTCGGTCTCAAGGTAGAAATTCTTCTTCTCCCAAAAACATAGGTTTTTGTTCTTAAGGCCTTTAACTAATTGGATGAGGCCCACCTGCGTCATCAAGGGTAATCTCCTTAATGTCAAACGACTGTGGATGTTACCCACAGCTACAAAGTACCTTCACAGTAACACACAGTGTTTGAGTAAATAACTGGGTTTTACAGCCTAGCGGAGTTGACACATGAAACTAACCATCACGGGTATCACTTGTCTTGCTAGTTACTGCCATGTTATCTTCCACAGAGTTGTATTTCCCCCAGCAATGGACGACAGGGACCTTCTATACTCTTGGTAATTCATGTGTCAAACTTTTTTATATTCTCCAGTCTAATAAGCAGAAAATATTATCAGCATCCTTTTTATTTGCATTTCTCTTGAGTGAGGTTGTGGTTGAGCATCTTTTTATATGCTTAATAGTCTTTTGTATTTTCCTTTGAACTGACTTTTCATATATTTGCCCATTTGGCCACTGAGTTTTTGGTCTATTCTTATTAATTTATAGAAGCTGTTTGTATATTGTGGAAATTAACCTTTGGTCTGTGATATGAGTTATAAATATTCCCGGTTTGTCTTTTGATTTTGCCTATGGTAATTTTTGCCATAGGGAATTTATTTTTGTATTTATATAGTTGAATTTCTTAATCTTTTATGGCTTCTAGATTTTGAATCATTTTAAAAGGCCCTTTCCACTTTGAAATATATTTTCCTCTAGTATTTAAATGGATTCACTTTTTCACATTCACATATATTTGAACTATTCTTGGTGTCAATTATGAGGTATGGATCCACTTGTATTTCTATGCAAAGATGGCTACCAGTTGTGCCTACACTACTGAATATGTTAACTTCCCTCCGCTGATTAGATATGCCACCTTTGTATTTAGGTCTATTTCTGGACTTCCTTCTTTTCTTCCCATCAATGTGTGTCCGTTCATGCACCAATAACTTTCACTGTTTTAATTATTATAATTTTAAATTTTGGTTTAATATCTAATATGGAGATTTATTAATATATTTTAGAAAGATCACTCTGACTACATTTTGGGAAATGGATTAGAGGAGAGTCCAAGTGGAGGGAGGAGATCCACCTGGGGCTAGACAATCCAGACAGTCCCCAAGCTCTAGGGTATGCCAGTAAGGCTGGGGCAACTGGACAGCTCTGTAAGGTTCTTAAGATGTAGCCTCATCATGACTGATGAGAGATCACACATGGGCACTGAGAGACTGAAGTGTCCAGAGTGCCTTCCAGTGTTTCTGGCTTGGGCAGCTGGGGAGAGTTGAGATCCCCCTCTCCAGGGAAGGAGTGGGCTGCGGGTAAGGGCAGCAGGTGGAATATGTTATGTGACATGACGCACCTCATCATCCAGGCAAGAGACTATGGTGCTAAGCCAGAAGATTGCCATTAGATCATCCCCACTTTGCAGATGGAAAAACTGAGACTCAGAGATGTTAAGCAACTTGTTCAAGTTCACAGAATTGTTATGGAACAAGGCAAGGGCTCAAGTTCAGGTCTGTCTACCCCCAATCTTGCTAGGAGGGGACAATAGCTGACTATTTTAGGCTTCAGGGACCTCGCAAAGCACTCACAGTATGGAGACCATGATGAATCTCCACGCCTTTCCTTTCTAACATCTTTCTCAGCCTGAGACACAGGGTTACAGGTAGACAGAATTCTGCAAAATGACCATCTCAAGATATTTGTTCAACTATGCCCCTAATTGAGGGAGAGGAATCTACACAGCTGTGGTTCTCAGCCTGGCCACACATTGGAATCACTTGGGGAGCTTACCAAGCACTGATGCCTGGGCCCCGTCACCAGAGCCTCTGACTTGGTTGTTCTGGGATACGGCTGGGGCGCAGGGGATATTAAGCTCCCTGGTGATTTTAACATGCAGCCACGTGGCGATCACACACCAAGGGAAACCACTTCTCCTTGTTTACCGAGACAGTCTACAATGTTAAGTGCTTCTGCAGCTTCAACAGATGAGGGGGAAAGGCAGCTGTTTCCAAGGACTCATTAGAGCACCTGACCCATCTACTCCTTGGGTGCCCTGCCCTGAGCGATCCTCTAAGCCAGGCAGAATGAGAGTGGGCTGGCTTGCAATGGTGCTTTCCATACCCACCACAAAGACTTTAATTAAGTTAATGAATTGTGTTTCTTGTGATGCCCAGCAGTTGAGCTGAGTGATCCATTAGCCAGAATTTATCAACCCCAGTATTCATGTATCTGTCAGTATTTAGATTAGGCTGCATTAACAGACACCCACACACACACACAAAAAAAAAAACCCTCAGTGGCTTAAAGCCTCAAAGACCAGGCTGTATGTCTATGACAGGTCATCTGCAGTCTCTGCTCCAAATGGCTCCCGCTAGAACCCAGGGACACAGCTACCACCAATGTGGCATTGATATTTGCCACGGCAGAGGAAAAGAAGAATGTGGCTTCCAACCAGAAGTGAAATGTGCCACTTCTGCTCACACTTCATATGCCAAAGCAAGTCACACAGCCACATCTAACTCCAGTGGAACTGGGAAGCATAGTCCTGCCCTGCCCAGAAGGAGACGCACACAAAGTCGGACAACAGCACTAATGACTCTCGCCCGTCACTGCACACTGCTTCCAGCAGAGAGCAAGGGAACACCTCAAGGCAGCCAAGGTCCTAGGATCCCCGTCTGGCCAAGGTCCATCCCCAGACTCTCGCCTGTCACCGCACACTGTTTCCAGCAGAGAGCAAAGGAACAGCTCCAGGCAGCCAAGGTCCTAGAATCCCCGTCTGGCCAAGGTCCATCCCCACTGTTGAGGGACGTGGGCCTGTTACAAAGACAAACTGGTCACTCTACCTGGGTTCGCTGCTTCTCTTCTGGCCCTCGAAGTCTGGAGGAGCTTGAAATGGCATCATCAGACGAGGTGGCATCCTGGGTGGCTGGGCGACTTCCTGTTCCACCCCCAGCACGCTGTGGCATCGCCAGGGCCTCAGCCAGGCCCAGCCTCACCATTGGCTCCCACCTGACTCTAAGCCAATTTCTTTTATCGGCGTCTCCAACTGGGCTGCAACCTGTGGCTCACTCCGGGTTCAAAGCCTCAGAAGCCGGTGAAGGCAGTGCTATGACAGGCGCTTTCATGACAGTGGCTCTCCCCTTCGGGGACGTTTGAGGCTGCTCTGAACTCAGTCTCCCATTCAAAGGCTGGGTTCAGTGGGGAGCCAGCAGGACACCAGCAAACACGGCCGTTTGAGGGACTGACTCAAAAGAAAAATGAAAAGAAACAGGTGATGGAGTAGCAGAGTGCACGCAGCGGCTTCCCACCGCCTCCACTGGCTGTGCCAGGAGTGAAGCGGCTCCGCTCCACCCTCCTGCAGCCGGCAGACCCGAGTGGGCCGAGAGATTCGCCTCACCTGGCGCTGCGCCCGCAGGCTCACGCACAGTGAGGGAAACAGCTCCCTGGGCCCTTCCCCTCCCCAGATGTGCCCCCAACCCAGGCACATTTTAATTTTTATACTAAATGAAGCATTCCTTGCCCAGGACTCTGGAGAAGAAACTCGGGAACCAGAAGCTTGGGCCTATTTGGGAATCTATTGAATAGCTCCCTTCACCTTTAAAATGGGCATTTCTCCCACCTGGCTGGCTTGAAAAAGTGCTGAAAGCCTGAACGGCCTGGCTTCAAGTCCCTGGGGCTGTGGAGCTCTTGGTTCCCAGCTCTGCCACTCATCAACAATTTGTCCTTGGGTGAATTACTTTGCCTCTCTGTGCCTCAGTTTCCCCACCTGTGAAATAGGAGTACTACCAGCAGGCTGTTCAGGAGGATTGAACAAGTCGATGTGTGCAAAGCACCTAGAACAGTTCCTGACACACAGGCTGTGCTCTTGAGTGTGAGTGGCTAATAGTATTGTCATCATGATTACAAGCCCCAAGTGCTGTCTAGACCACACCCTGTCAGCCGACAAGTCATGAGCTACAAAATCAGAACTCTGGGCTATTCCCAGCACTCTCCCCAGCCTAGAAGCACCGCAAAAGCCAGGCGTCCTGCGGATAGACTGTTTCTCCACTCCCCTTGGACTCCACAACCCTTGCCGTGGTGTGCAGCTCAAAGGTGGGCACAGGACTCTGGAGCCATGAGCAACTCAGAGGCGACAGAGAGGAAATGTCCTCTAGCCCCTCTGTGCCCACTGTGAGTGGGAGGTGGAGGCAGATGACACTGACACAGCCATTAAGGTGCGGCAGCAGCAGGAGCTGGGGGAACATCATCCTACAGGGAAGAGCATTTGGAGGGTGATGAAGCCGGCACGTGGAATTCTCCTGGGGAGTCCTTCTGTCTGGGGAAAGGTTGGTAATAAAGCCACCGGGAGGTAAGAAATGATGGAGGAACAGGCTCAGCGAGAGGCAGTGGTCCAGGCGGGATGGAACAGTTTGGGAACGCAATGCCTTCTGCAAGTGTAAGCTATGGGCCCTGCAGCCTGATGGCTTGGGGTAGGAAAGCCTGGGGCAGCTCGGGACATTTCAGGGCAGAGTCACCTTACAGGCAGAGGCTAACTGACCCTGAACTTATAACCCAGGCCCCTGCGCACATGCGCATGTGTACACATGTACACCGCACGTGCCTGCGCATGCCCTCGCACACCGCACATACGCATGCGCACCACGCATGCCCACAGACGTCCATGCACACCACACACCCATCCCCGGGCTCGTTATGCCAGTTCTGCAGCACTTTTGGTGACTACAAATCCCTCCAGGCTCAAGAGGAACCAATTCAACAATGTATTTAGTAGCCCCTTAGCAAGGAGGGAAAAGGTCACCTTAAACATTTTCTCTGGCAAATCTGTCACAGTCTGGCAGCCCAAGAAGCAATGTAGCAGCTGGCGCCCTCTGGTGGACAGTGTCTCCTCACTCAGCGCTTGCTCTGGGGAGGCGGCTCTGGAACAGCACGACCGCTGCACCCAGACCAGGTGCAGCAGAGAGGACCCAGATGAGAAAGATGCCATCCTGGCCCTCCGGGTGCAGTCTCTTGAATCATGGCCTCTTCTAGCCTGGGACTGTTCACCTGCCCCGGCATCGGGATGCTAATAACTTAAAAAAGATCAATAATCAATCTTGGAAGTGCCACTTGCTGAATCCCTTCTACATCCATGTCATGCACAAGGCACCCCTTATCCACTAGTTCTCATCTTTTTTTTAATTTTAATTTTAATTTTTTTTTTGAGACGGGGTCTTGCTCTGTGGCCCAGGCTGGAGTGCAGTGGTGTCATCACAGCTCACTGCAGCCTCAAACTCCTGGACAGAAGTGATCCTCCTGCTTCAGCCTTCCAGAGTGCTGGGATTACAGGTGTGAGCCACCACACCTGGCCCACTAGTTCTCATCTTTATAGCAACACTGTGACTTAAATCTTATCTGATTTTACAGATGAGGCTCAGAGCCAACTAAGTGACATGCTCAAAGTCACCCAGCCCACAGATGCCAGAGATTTTCTTTAAATTTACTTTATTTTAAATATATACAAATAGCACAAATCTCAAATTTTCCAAAAAAGTCTGCAGTGAAAACATATCTCCCTCCCACCATTGTTCCACCAAGTTGCCACCCTAGAGGCAACCTTGGTTTTTAGTTTCTGTGAACTTGTTCATACATACTCTATGCATATAAAAAGAGTCATTCATTCATTTATTTAATGGAGACAGGGTCTCACTATGTTGCCTGGGTTAGAGTGCAGTGTCCTGATCATAGCTCACTGCAGCCTTGAAATCCTGGCTCAAGTGATCCTCCTGCCTCAGCCTCCCGAGTAACTGGACTACAGGTGTGCACCATCACCATGCCCAGCTGATGGAGTCTTTTCTTAAAAGCACAAAGGCTGCATACTATACACTATTCTCTGCTTCTCCTTTCCCACTCAGTAACACCGTTGACAATCATCCTGCAGCAGTGAACGCATGGTGCTGCCTCATTCTTCGTAAGAGTCCATTGTATGGAACCACGTATCACTTAATTTGCCCACTGTTGACGGGCGTGTAGGTGTTGCCAATCTTCTGCTACTACAAATACACTGCAGCGAACCTCCTTGTACATACATCTTTTCACACAGGTGGAATGGCTGGGTCAAAGGATACACACGTGTTTGTGATTTTAGGAAATGTCGTCAAACTTCCCTGTATTACAGTTGTACCGACTGACCCCTGTTGGCAGGGAGTGGAACCTGGCACCTCCTGACTCCAAAGCCAAGGCTGTCTCCCCCATGGCCCACCTCTCTTTTCACCAAACCCCCAAAGTCATGACTAAGATCTCACCAGGCAGTTACCACACACCGTTTCTAGAACACACACCAGGAGCCTCTGGTAAATCTCCTCTGGAGCACCACGTTTGGTGCGAAAGGGGAATCTTCCTGGATCTAGGGGTAGAATGTCCATCAGGCCAGTAAGCAGCAACTTCTGGACAGACTGGGCCTTTGGGGTCACCCCTCAACCTCCCTGGCATCTGACCCCAGGCCTTCAAAGCCACAGCCTCTCCTTTGTCCACTGTCCAGTGATCTACACGTCCTCTGGCCTCTGCTGAGAGGAAGAGGTCCTGTCGTCAGTGAGCCTTTGAGGCTCTGGCCCCACTGCACGGGGCGCGGCCCGGACGAGCCCACCTTCCCGGCTACTGACTGCTGAGCAGCAGCCGCCTCTGAGGAGAGATGGCAAGAGGAGACCCTGGCTTCTCGCTGCTCCCTGTGCAGCCTCCTCCACCAGCAAAGCCCCTTCTCCTATTCCCCTGTCCCTTGCTGGAATCAAGGCCAAAACAGTCTCAGTTCTGAGGGGACCGGGATGCGGGAAACAGTGCCTTCACAGCAAGGCACTTGCTTTTCACTGTCTTCACGACAGAGACAGCCGAGCCGCCCAGGAGCACCTGCTGCACACTGCAGAGGGTTCCCCGAGCGGGGCTCTGGGTGCCGGGAAGCCCGGCTGGCACCTGGAAGAGACCGTGAGTCAGGATGGTGGAATGAAGGTGGGGCCTGTACAGCCACCTGGACGGGCTGCTGGGGAGGCAGTGAGCACAGGAGGGGAGAGGAAGCCGGGCAACCGCCATCACCACACACTCCCAGTATCCAGCCTGTTTATCCGGCATGACATCTACGTCATCAGCAAACACCCCTGCGAGCTGATTAGAGCAAGTGTCATCTTCCTAACGCAGACTAGGAGGCCACCCAGCATATCACCTGCAGAGCCACAGATCAAACCCAGGTTCTTGGTAGCCCTCCCAGGGACTATTCCCTAGGGAACTTGACAGGGGCTTCTTGATGCCCCTGAGGTTAAAATGCAAAGTTGTTTTTAAAAATAAATAGAAGGCCTGTACTGCAAGATTCCAGATGTGGTCCTGCCTAAGATCCGGGGCCCCTTTTGCAATGCGAGTGGTCAGCCCCACAATGGTGCTGTTTTTCTCTTATGAGTGTGGATTTCCAGAAGTAGGGCTCCTGCCAGCCTCCTTTAGAAATGCACACCCTCCTCCAATGCGTGTCAGGAGTGGGTCCTGCTACTGGAGGAAACGACCTCCCTGTCGGATGAGAGGACTCAAGGCCATGTCCTCACATTGGACTGTGCGTGAGAAAGAAATTACTGCTCGTTTTTAGGTGGGATAATGATATCGTGGTTATATTATTTAAAAAATTCTCTTTTCTCTTAGACATACCTACTGACCTATCTATGGGTGAAATAACCTGGGATTTGATTCAAAATCATGTGGGGGATACCGTTGGGGGACAGATGAAACAAGATTGGCCATATATTGACAACTGTTCAAGTCAGGCTGTGGGGACTTAGGATTCATTGTACTATTCTATCTACTTTTGTATACATTTAAATGTTTCTATAATAAAAGTAGGATGAGGAGGAGGAAGAGCATGCAAAGAGCTTAGTACAACCGCAGCCCCGCAGCTCCCTGGCCCAGGGGCATGGAATGAAGGTCGAGGGTGCAGGAATCTGCTTTCATCAGGCTCCCACAGGCAGGCGAGAAACCTCAGCTTCAGAGGCCCAAGTCTGGAGGGACAGAGAGGCTAAGGGCAGAAGGTGGCGCAGAGCATCCCCACTAAGGATCCTGTCTGCTGTCAGCCACCACGTAACTGCACTCGGCCCATCAACGCCAGGCGTGTGGATCACCTCCGACTCGACTATGCATTCTCACCCCGCATCACTGTCAAGATCACAATAAGAAGAATGACAGAATCTACACACAGAGCCCGCTCAATCTTTATTAAAATCTTTTTTGTGCACGATGTTCCCAATTTGTTTCTTTGTTCCTGGTATCTGGAGTCGCACAGTTTCTGATATTTGTCTTGGAGATCAAGTAAGTTTGACTGACATGCTGTGGTGGTGGAAAGGTCGTATCCATATCCTGAGAAACCTGTTGCATCCAGCAAGAGAGACCACCCCCACAGTGCAGGCTGCCCACCTCCAGGGGCACAGCAGTCTGGACGGCCCCCGCGAGGTACCCGGCACGCTGGCAGACCCTGCAATTGTCACTGCTACTCTGACAGGCCCGGAACTCAAGTGAAGGTGAAATCTGACTAAATCTGACCTAGAGCAAGTTCTTCACATGTGTTCCCGGGACCCCAGAGATGGCAGAGGTGGCCGAGGGCCACGGGTTCCACATACGTCCTTTGACCCTTCAACCAAAACATCTATTTGCTTTTCTTATTGGAGGTCTAGGTATGACCTCTTTTTATTAATATTTTTTAAGGTTTCTGTTTCTTAAAAAAAAAATTTTTTTTAAAGTTTGAAAAGCACTGACTTTGCTATATGGGGAAGAGTAGAAAATGTGGCCAGGGAGGAAGTACAATTGGAACTGGTGGGAATGTAAAATGGTGTAACCATGTAAAACAGCAATTTCTGAAAATATTATACATATGCCCACCCTATGATCCAGCCATATCTCTCCTAGATATTTGTCCAGGGGAATGAAAGCATATGTCCACATAAAGACTTGTACATGAATGTTCATAGCAGTTTCATTTGTAAAACCCCCAAACCGGACCCAAACAACCCAAATATCTATCTGCAGATGAACTAATAGTGGCATATCTATGCAACAGAATACTTTTCAGCAATAACGCAGAACAAACCACGGACACATACAGCCTCAGGGATGAATCTCAAAATAATGACACTGAGTGAAGTCATCAGTGGTGGACCAGCACCTCTTGTATTATCCTGGATGGAGCTGGAACCCATTCTACTTAATGAAGTAGCCCAAGAATGGAAAAACAAGCACCACATGTACTCACCATCAAATTGGTACTAATTGATCAACACCTATGTGCACACACGGAAGTAACATGCATCAGGTGTCAGGCAGGTGGGGAGGGGAGGAGGGAGTGGGTATATTCACACCTAATGGGTGCGGTGTGCACTGTCTGGGGGATGGGCACGCTTGTACCTCTGACTCGGACAGGGCAAAGGCAATATATGTAACCTAAACATTTGTACCGCCATAATGTTCTAAAATAAAAAGAAGTCAGACAAAAAAGAATACATTCTGTATGATTCCATCTATATATAATTTTAGAAAATTCACACTAAACTACAGTTATGAAGCAGACCAGTTTTGGAGTTTCTTTGGAGGGAAAGGAAGGAAGAGATTACAAAGGGGCCCAGGTTCACTTTGAAGGGTGAAGGGTAAGTTCGCTATTTAGATTGCGGGGATGGCTTCACAGGTATATACATGTGTCAAAATTCATCCAATTGCACACCTTAAATACGTGCAGTTTACATTAATTATACCTCAACAAATTTGTGAAAAAAAATTTTGCCAAACAAAAAATGGTTTTAACAAAATGCGATCAGGAAAAGGAAAACCTCTGGGAAAACTCATCCCAGACTAAGCGTCATTTTAGTCATCTATGTCTCCTGAGCCCCATGACATGAACGAACACCTGTTAAGTGCTGGAAGCGATACAAAGCTAGTGATTTAATTGGGAAGATAACAGACACACCAACCACCACAGGGTGATGTGACAGGTGTCAAATATTATTAAGAGCTGCAGGAGTTATGATTTGAGATGATCAAAGAAGGCTCCTTGGAAGAAGCAGTATTGAGTTACTTCTTGAAGATGTAAGAGTCGGAAAGATGAAGGTGGGGCAAGAGGCGTTCAGGCAGGGAGGCCGGCATTCAGAGACGTGCAGATGGAGGACGGCCACTGAGAACAAATGACAAGTGAGCCCGTCTGGCAGCAGCGGTTTGCATTGAGGGGAGCACGGGAGGCGATTACGGAGGCCAGATGATGGACGTCCTTGAGTGCCAGTCGCCAGAGCCTGGATTTATGCGGTAGGCGATGGGAGCAGAGGAGAAACATGGCTCACTCATTAAGCCTTTGCCGAGAACCTGCCATGTCTCATGTCCAATGATGGGCACTAGGGATACAAAGATGACCAAGAAACAGCTCCTGCCAGCAAAGCATTAGCCTGGTGGCAGATCCTGATATGTAAACACATAAACACAATCAAATGGTACTGGTGCTTCAGGCAGTGCTCTAGGGGCAGGTATAATCCAGAATTCTTTTACCTGAAGTGATAGACACCCAACTCCAACTAGCGTAAGTAAAAAGGAAAATTGACTGGCTCAGATAAATGAATGTTCATAGGGGCTTCAGGCACGGATGGATCCAGGGATTCCATCTATGTCATTGGCACTGCTTCCTCAGGGTTAGAATCCTCTCAGGTCAAGCTTTCTTTGTGGGGTAGCTTGAGGACCCCAGCAGCTTATGTCACACTGAAATCCAAATGAAAGATACTCTCTTTCCCAATAGCTTCAACTGTATTCCTGAAATTGAGTCTTAACATCTCTAATTTTCCTGATGAGGTCATGTGCCCTTTTCTGAACTGACCACTGTGGGTGGCCACAGTGATGCCATGCTCAGATCAGTCATCTGTCACTTGCCTGGGATGGGGGTTAACTCTACCACATGCTCTGAGACTGCAGGAGGAGTTTTCTGCAGTAGACAGTGTTGGCCACATGACCCAACACCACCAAGCTCTTTTTCTCTTTCCTAACCCCATTTTGGAGGCTAGAAAAATGAAATGCTAGCCTTCCCCATCTCCTTTGCCGCAAGACAGAACTTTAACACAGTTCTGGATAACAGATATAAATGGAAGTATGCTAGGACAACTGGGAAAACTTTGGCTTTTCCGATCAAAAAAAAAGACAAATGCAAATTGTGCTTCCTTCCTCTTGCCTGGAGTGCAGATGTGATCCTTGGAGCTGTAGGCACGGGGAGACAAACCACTACCTTCAGACTTAGTGCTATATAAGTGAAATCAAGCCCTGTGGCAGCCACTCTGCATCAGCTTTCTTCTTATTCACGGCTGAATGCATTCCTGACTTATCCATTCCCAAAGGAAAGTCTGGGTGCTGTCAACACGGAATGGGGGCTGGAGGCTGGACAGTCACGATCAGCTGCGGGGAGTGTGCAGAACAGAGTCAAAGGAGGCTGGAGGCCTGGAGATGAGAGCAGCTGAGGCCATGGAAAACGGGGACACACGCAAGAGGGGTTGAGAAAGATGAATTGTTAAGTAGGGTGGAAGAGCTAGGAAGGAGTCAATGACTAGGAGGGTTTGAATCTGGACACCTCAAAAAACCCTCGCACACATGCAGAGACAGGATGACTTGGACCGGGCTCCTGTGCAGCCAGGAGGGCATCCCCTTCTGCCAACCACCAAGGTCAGAGGGTCAGGGCCAGCCAAGGTAGGGGAACTCCTGTGAGTGTTAACACCTCTCAAGGTGAGGAAAAGGACCACCACAGGACAAGTCCTGCTATGAACCCAACCTGCTCCCTGAGTTGTAAATTGTAAGCTGTAAGGCAGTTTGCAACGATAAAAGCATTTCTAATAAACATAGTAATAGGCATAGTAAAAGGCTTTCACTGAGCCTTCTCCTTGTTCTAAGAACTTAATTTGCTAAGCATTCCAGAGATATCACCTGATTTAGTAATCAAACCCTATAAAGCATTATTCCCATTTACAAATGAGGAAACTGAGGCTTAGAGAGGTTATGTAATTGGCTCTGGTCACACAGCTGGTAAGTGGCAGAGCCAAGAATTAGAGGACAACACTCACTCTTTCGGTTCTTGGGGGTCCCACATGAGAAGTTGCTTCACTGCTGCCTTTGATGTAGTTGAAGAGGCTAACGAAATTCTCAAGGTCAAGTTTCCCATTTTGGCTTGTTATTTCATAACATCACAGGCCTGGTTCTTCTTCCATCAGTATCTTCCCAAAGTCGAGAGAGCAACAGCTCTTCTACCTGGCGCTCGTCACCATGTCCCTGCCAAGGCCATGAAGGTGGACGGTGGAAATTTGTTGGCACCTTGCTGGGAGATAGCAAAGCTGTCCAGCCACCCTAGGCTGCCTCCGTCTGTGAAGTCCACGTTCGTGGTCTTTACCACTATCGTCATCGCTGTCATCATAATAGTTAATATGCATCGAGGGCTCGTTCTCTTCTTTTAAATGTATTAACTCAATCTTCACACAATTCCTTGAGATGGATACTAGTAATATCTCATTTTACAAATGAAAACTAAGGTCTGGAGAGTTTAAATAACCTGACAAAGAACACACAGCAAAGACAACGGCTCCCAGGGAAAAGGGTCTCCCACTCTCGTTAGACACAGATCCTGGGACAGAAAACAAGGCCTTGATGCCTACCAGGTGGAGTGGAAGGTAAGTATCCACATGCCGTCTACTGTGGTCTGACTCTGAGATCAGCATGCGGCCATAGTCAGCGGCCCATCGCCCCACAGCGCCCCCTACAGGACTGGGAGAGTCCGCACTAGCTCCTCCAACGCGCTTCCATGACTGCTAAAACACACTTAGCTTCCCCTACACGCTTGTTCTAAAACTGCCCCTTCCATGAGGCTGAGCAGTTGTTCAAATACGAACTGAAAAAAATGAGAATTCAATAAACCCATGAAAAATATTTTATATTGTAAACATCAAGTGAGATCTACAAGAAAGCACTGTGAAAAACACAAAGCAGTGTCAGTGTGATTAGTAATAAATGCTGGCATACCGCTAAGTTCAACCAAATGCCTCTGGATTCTTCCAAAAGGCAGCTCTCCTCTCCATGGCAGCAACTGTGTGTGCCGCTCCCCCACCTCACCCACCAAGTCCCCTCTTCTGACTCCCCTGTGTGCTCAACACCAAAAGGCCCAAGTCCCTCTGCAGCAAGGAGGGCTGACGTGAACCCCCACCACGACGCTCAATCTTCACCTACAGCCCTCGGAGCTATGGCGGGTCCAGGGTATGGCCTCGGAAGAGCTGAGAGCACACCTGTGCCAAACCTGCTTTTCCATTGTGCAAATCTTCGTCCCTGCCCTTCCAGGGTGACAGTTAGCTTTGGCCAAGTTACTTCAGAGTCAAAACCTAGTGAAACACACAACTGAAATTCCTCTCAGTTTCCAGCGCATCAGTCACGACAGCCATGCATGTTTACTTCTGACACTGCCTCTCGGCGCTTGTTTATGCCTATATTGGATTCTGAAACCGGAAATTACACATAAAACCTCTGCTCTCGGCCGGGCCCGGTGGCTCACGCCTGTAATCCTAGCACTCTGGGAGGCCAAGGCGGGAGGATCACTTGAGGTCAGGAGTTCGAGACCAGCCTAATGGAGCAAGGGCGAGACCCCGTCTCTACAAAAAGCAGAAAAATTAGCCGGGCATCGTGAGGCACATCTGTAGTCCCACCTACTCAGGAGGCTGAGGCAGGAGGATTGCTTTAGCCCGGGAGTTGGATGTTGCAGTGCGCTAGGATGGCACTTGTGCTCTCTACTCAGGTCAACAGAGTCTGGGAGCACCCACCAGATGGGGATGAGGAAGAGGGGATGACCAGCCTGGCCGTGGCGGGAGGCGCACACACCACCTGCTTCAGAGGAGGGAGGCCAGCGGCCCTCTCACTTCACCGCCTCCCAGGCCTTCCCCATGCCACTGCTTTTTTCCTCATAAGATCGGTTTCAGTAAATTGGCAAAACACTGCATGATTTTGTCTTCCTGTAATCAGACCCTGCCCTGGATCTTCTCACTGGAATGAGTTGTCCCAAAGTCATTTTCGTATCGTGAAAGGTACACGGAACATCCGCCTGTCCTCAAAGCCCAGCCCCACCACCCTTGGCTTGCTGGTTCTCCCAGCACAGCAAGCGTCCACAGGCCTGACTCAGAGCGAACCCCGGGCCTGCAATGCCCACCCCTCAGACCCTGCTTGCCCCCTCTGAGCTCTCTCCTTGCCCAGCCCTGCAGGCCTGCGTACCTAGGAACAGGAGAAGCCGGCAGTGTTCACAGCCCAAGCCAACCACGCGACAGATTAGCTACCAACCTCAGATCCAAAATCTCAACGCTGGCATCAAATGCTCTAATCGCTCCATCAGGGAAGGGAGCAGACACCACAACACACAGTGAAAGACGCAGATATCTGATCATCCACGTGAACCTGGGGAAGGCAAGGGGAACAGCCCGGAGGTGTAGAAAATCGATCCATGAGGTAGCCGGGACCCTGCCTGCTCCTGGAGCTGCCCCAAGCCCTGGGTCCCGCCTCATTCCCCACCCAGGCCTGCCCTGCTGTAGGCCTGGACAGATACCCCCAGAGTAGGAGGCCCACTCAACGATGATTGAAAACAGACACTCAGGAAGATTGGTTTTAGAATCTGAAGGCTAATAGTCGCTGCTTTAACTGCCCTCAGCTGCCTGGCAGCACGCCCCAATTTCATCTCCCTAAGCGATAACTAAGGACACTGAAACTCCACTGTCTGGAAGCAGGGCAGCCCGACATGTCCCCACCGGCCGAGCGCCCCAGGGAGAATGCCTGACCTCCCATAATCCGAGATATTAAAATTAACAACGGGATGCCCGTTTTTCACCTATCGAACTGACAAATATATTTTAAATTGCAATAAAAGGAATCCATACACAGCTGGTTAGAGACAAGTACAACCTATCAGGAGGATAATTTAGCAATATCAATCCAAGGCTTTAAAAATGTGCTGCAAAGAATGTTGATGTAAAGAGAAAACCTCAAGGATGTTCATTACAGCAACGACCCTGCGTAGGCCTGGGCTCATGCGTGTGATTGTGTCTTGGGCATTAACAAAAAAAGTTTAAAAAGTAAAAGAAAAACAATTGTCAATAGAAAAAAGCTTCCAGAGTAATAATATAAAAGAAGAAAATATTTTTGTACAGCTGTACAATGTCTTTTGAGCTAAGTGTGATTATAAAGAGTCAAAAGTTTTTAAAAATTAAAAAATTTATAAAATTAAAAAGTTTAGGCCAGGCGCGGTGGCTCACGCCTGTAATCCTAGCTCTCTGGGAGGCCAAGGTGGGCAGATTGTCTGAGCTCAGGAGTTCGAAAGCAGCCTGAGCAAGAGTGAGACCCCGTCTCTACTAAAATTAGAAAGAAATTAATAGGACAACTAAAAATGTAGACAAAAAATTAACTGGGCATGGTGGCACATGCCTGTAGTCCCAGCTACTCGGGAGGCTGAGGCAGTAGGATTGCTTGAGCCCAGGAGTTTGAGGTTGCTGTGAACTAGGATGATGCCACGGCACTCTAGCCCGGGCAACACAGTGAGACTTTGTCTCAAAAAAAAAAAAAAAAAGGTTTATAAAATGAAAAAGTTATAGCAAGCTAAGGTGAATTTATTATTAAAGAAAAATATTTTTCAGTATATTTAGTGCAGCCTAAGTGTGCAGCGTTCATAAAGTCTACAGCAGTGCACAGTAGTGTCCCAGGTCTTCCCATTCACTCACCACTGATACCCAGAGCAGCTGGTAAGCTCCATGTATGTAAGTGCCCTATACAGGGCTACCATTTTTTATCTTTTATACTGTGTTTTCACTTTACCTTTTCTATGTTTGGATATGTTTAGATACACAAATATTTACCACTGTGTTACAGTTGCCTGTAGTATTCAGTACAGTAGCAAGCTGCATGGGTTTGTAACCTAGGAGCAATAGGCCGTACCACACAGCCTAGGCGGGCAGTAGGCTGTGTCATCTAGGTCTGTGTAAGTATTAATACCTTCTATGATGTTCACACAGTGATGAAATTGCCTAACAATGTGTTTCTCAGAATGTACCCCATGATTAAGTGACACATGAACTCTGTGCGTGTGTGTGTGTGTGAGTGTGTGTGTGTGTGTGTGTACCCTGAAACAGATGTTTTAAAAGGTTAGTAGTGATTATCTATGGCTTAATGGTGGGTTATGAGTGGTTTTTATTTTCTTTATAGTGCTTTTCTATAGTTTCAACATTTTGTACCATGAATGTGAACAGATTATGATCAGAATTTTAAACTCTGGTTTTCTAAAACCCAATCATTGTTAAAGGTCCATTTGTAAGGTTTTTGCTGTTCTTCATTTTGAAGGAAAGAAAAGAAGGGTGGTGCCCCAGAGTTGGCCAGGACATGTGAACAGAGGAAAAGATGAAAACAGTTCCGAGTGAGGTGGGACTGTCCCCCCAAGAGCACAAGGCTGCTCTACCAATGTGTCATTATTCTGAGGTGGGAGTGGTGCCTTCCCAAGCCCTTGGAGAACCGGGGTGCCCAGAAGCTGTCCTACTCTGAGACCCTGCCAGCGGGGGCAGTGGTCTCTCTTCCCCGTGGAAGAGCCTACCCCAGCTTTCTCTCCACCAATCCAGGCAATTCAGCTGGCATTGACAGTTTCAGAAGTGGGCAAGTGCATAGACCTGCAGACAGATGTGATTAGCAACTCACCCATCACCCAGAAGGTCAGCGGAGCTGTAGAGACACTCAGCTTGGGGCGAACTCACCCTCTGGAAGTCATTCAAGCAGCAAAACCAATGTGAGTCATGAAAGAACCATCCAAGGAAAAGCACATATTCAACCAAGCAAGTGATGTCCCTCCAAAGAAATGAAACGGGTGCTCTTTAACACATTGACTGCCACACTAGAAAAAAATTCTTTCCCTGGGGCCACAATGTTTCATTAAAACAAAATGATCCTTTCTAATTTGTTACTGTTTATTGTTTTCTGTGTCTGACTTATATGCAACTCAATCCACATTTTTAGAATTAAATTGTCAATATTAATTTTAACGATAAGAACATAAACAAATAAGATTTTCATGAACCAACTGCAGGGTTTTGCTTCACGAGGTCCCGAGCTCAAAACTAGCATGAGTTAAACACAACTCACATGGCAGTCAGTGTGTTAAATATGGCCAGCATCTCCTTGAGTGGAAATTGCGGCAGAGGGGACAGAAATCACGCAGCTTTTGATTTAACTTAGGAGTGAAAACACTTGTCAAAAATAGTGATATGAAAAGTGGCCACCAGGACCTCAGCACCATAGCACACTTACAGGAAATAAATCATAGCTCACAGCTACGTGAGATTTGCAAAATACAGCAAAATGGGATGTGTTGGTGGCTTAACTATTGAATGCCAACTTTTAAACTCAACCGTTTGTTAAAACAAAAGGCCACATTGAAATCTGACCCTTGCTTGGTCGAGGCATGACACGCGTCATCCTCTCTGTGAGGGTGGTACCCGGGGAGGTGGAGAATACAGTCAGACCAGGTGCCAGCCTGCGAGTGCCCTCAGGCCAGTCCGGTTCTAGCAGAGCACAGCTCTTCCCTGGGAGAGGGATCCAAGCCTGCGGCAAGCCCACAAAATGCAAAGACTACTCTTGATTATGGAAAGTTTGATTTGGAAATGTCCCCAATCTGAAAGTCCTTGTCCCCTTTGGGTATAGCCTTGTCTCCCATCACACCAAATACCAGAAAGCATTTCTGGAATTTTCCTGCACATTTTTCTGTTTAGTGCAAACTGGGCCTGCCTAGGCCAGATCATCACTAGCTACCAGCAGGAGAAGCTCAGGCTGACCTCAGACCTGGGCAGGACAGACACGCCCACTGTGCTGCAGGCGTTTCCCTCCGGTGGCCGATAAGTCCCACACTCTTGTCACCATGCAGAAGTGATGTAAGGCCCAACCCACCCGAATGAGTCCTGGAAAATAATCTTCAGCATTGTAGAGAAGATGTGATTACAGATGTGAATTAAAGAGGAGGCATTTCACTCTCCCAACCCACCCCAGGAGCCAGAGCAGAGCCAGCAAAGGGCGTCCATTCAGAGAAGGGAGGTGGGCAAGACCCACCAGCTCCAGATGCCCAACCCTCTGACCACATGGCCCCAGCACAGCTGGGGGTTTCCAGAGAGCTACCCTGGGATGTGACTTACAAGCTCTGTCCCTCCCTAAGTGTGCCTCACTCTCCAGGCCTGGGCCCTCAGGCTCTACTCTCTGTGGGTCCATGAGGAGTCGAACTCTGAAATGGACACAGATAGTCTAGAGAGAAACGGGAAATCCCACTTTCAGGTCCAGCTCAGCGGCCCAAGCATCCCGGGCGCCAGGAGCCCCACCCGTGGCTCTAGTGCCCTGCTGTAGGAAGAGAAAAGTCCCTTGAAGAAAAAACTGCCCTAAGGCACAAACTGCCAGGAATGGCCCCAGCATATATCGCTGGTGCCACACATCCCTAAGCAGCATATCCAGGCAGAGTGAAGCCAACAGTCGTTCAGCAAACACCTCCTGAGTGCCAGGTGAGGAACACGGAGATGAATTAGACCAGCTCTCTCATGGCCCAGGGCGAAGGGGTCCAGGGAGGCAGGACGGCAGTCTCTGATCACCCCCGTTTCTATCAGCTGTGAGGCTGCGTGTCTCCAATACACATCCATATACAAACACACGTGTATACATGCACACACACCCCCAGCATCTAGGAAGGGAAATTCTATCTCTTGCTTATAATCAAGTTACCCTATTTTCTGATCTTAAAAAAGAACAGCAGGTTTCTTTTGAAGGTTTCAAACCTTATTAGCCACAGTGGGAAATGATGCTTTAATGGGGCCGCGTGGTCTCGGCCTCAGGTGTCTGTGTACACAGCCATATTACTTAGCAACACCATAGCCGTTTAGGTTTAATTTCCTAGCTTGCCTGATAAGGAGGCTGCGAATGTGATTTGCGATGCTGCAAGCTGGGCAAACTCACAGGGCTATTAGATGAGTCACTGGGTGATCCAGGCCACTGTGCCGAACTCTGCAGAAGAAGAGAAATTAACTCTGATTTGTGGGGCTGATACAACGGACACAATTTTCTAAGCGTCTGGGTGCTGTGCTTCCGTCCCTCCTGCTTTCTGGTTTGGTGCCACCATTCATTAGGGGAAGCTTCGCTCACTTCACAACCCCTGTTAGAATCATCTCCCAGCTTTCTGGAACCTTCATGCAAACTCAAAGCCTGGCAAGACCAGATGACAGGTAATAATAATAACAATAACAACAGCAACAACAATAATAGCTAACATTTTTGAATAGCTAGTAAACACTATTCTAGCGCTATACATAAATTATGTCTGTTAATTTTCCTAACCATCCCAGGAGGCAGGTGCTACTATTACTCCTGTTTTCCAATGAGGACACCAGGGCACAGAGAGGACAGCAGCCAGCTGTAAGACAATAGAGGGCAAGGGACAGGCCCACTGAGAGCAGGACATACCCTGCCAAAGGGCATTGCTGTCATTCCGCACCAGCCAACATTACCATAGCTTTCACTTCTCCAAAAGAAGCAGGAAATCCAGATTTTTATATAAAAGCCCATGAGTTTTGAACATCAGCAATTCCATTGTTTCATCAATATTGCAAGAACCAAGTCAAACAAGTCTGCTGGCCAAATTTAGCCTGTGGACCACTGGTTTGCAGTCTCCTCCTTATTAGAATAAGTGGGCATGTTCACCAATAAATACACTCCAGTTTTATATCTTTGCTTCTGTGCATCCCTGGCGTCCTGGCCCTCTTTGGTCCTCCCTCCCTCCAGTTGCATCCCTCCAAGAGCCTCCAGGGTAGTTCCATTCTTCGACTTTCTCGGGCTAAAATCCTCAGGGTCATCTGTGACTCCTTTCCTTTTCCCAGGCTGCAGGTGCAATCTGTCAATAGATCCTGTCCGCTCTATTTTTAAAATGTATGCACAATCCCTCCCTTCTCACACCCGCACCACAACTACCCTGGTCCGAGCCACCATCACCTCTTACCTGGACATTATGAGCCACCAGCTGTCCCTACTTTTTCCCTTACCCGATTCTCACCAGAACAGCCCAGGCACCCCTGTGAAACCTAAGTTGGATCCTGCCACTTCTCTGTTCAACCCCCTACAATGGCTTCCATCCTACCCAGTGACAGTTGGTGTCCTAAATAGCCGACAAGGCCCTCCATGATCTTGTGCCCCTCCCACCTACCCTGCCCTCCCTGCGCTACAGACACACTGCTTCCTCCTTGCTCTTGCCCAAATACACCAAATGTGCTCCAGCCTCAGGCCCTGGGCACTCACAGCTCCCTCAGAAACTCTCCCCACAGGTATCTTTTTGACTCTTGTCCTCTACGAGCTCTGTTCGGTCTCCATCTAATTAGAAATATCTTCCTGGACAACTTATCTGAAATAGCAATGTCCCCATCACTCCCCCTCCCCTTGCCCTTAGCACATATCACTACTACGCCATGCGCTTATCTGTTTGTGGTCTCTTCTTTTCCAATGGGGATACATGCACCATAAAAGTAAGGAATTTGTTTTCTTCTCTGCTCTATCCCTGGTGTCTAGAGCTGTGTCTGGTACATAGCCAACATTCATTAAATATTTATTAAATAAATTAAAGAATGACTGGTCCACACAATGGTACCTTATGATAGACTGCTCCATTCTCCAACTGTTGCACACATATTGGCCTCATTTTTTTTCCCTCTTCACTCTGTATGCACCTGACTAGCTATTATCACCTCCACCATGGCCACTGCTTAACTATATGAGCTCAGTATGCTGCCTGATTGATTACTGGCTGGGGAAAAAAAACTTCCTGCTGTGTCAAACAGTAACTTGTGGTTAGTGAGCACCTTGCCCTTGATGGATACAGTAACAGCTCAGTCATGATGCTGGTGAATTTCATAATTAGTCTTGATAAGACATGGCAGGTTTTGTGTGAGGGTGGAACATTTTAATCCTTAATTATAAGACTAGATAAAAGTGCTTTACTCATTCACCTACAGAATTTGTGTATTTACTTGTTGCCCTTATTTTTATTTCTGTATTTATTTGAACATTCATATATCCTGGGAAGGTGGGTATAGTTCAGTCCTTAATATTTCTTCCACATAGACAGGAACAGAAAACAATAGACTGAATGATTCCACCTCCATCCAGGTCCTGCATAAAATCTGGACAGAGTTGGAATGATCTGGCACAGGTTTCCTCCATGGATACCATGGGTTCCCCCTACCCAGCACAGCATGATCTCCTCTCAGCAGGATCCAGACATGCCTCACTCTGGGGCAGGATGTACCCTGATTAGCCACAGGTGATTCCCTGGATCCTCATCCTTTCTTGGCCACCAAATGCTCCGGCTCAACAAGACGGTAAGCCAGGATGCCAGGATGGCACTTCCCAAAGCTGAAGCTTACTCAGAAAGGGAGCACAGCCAAGAAGCCAATAAAACATACCCATGCAAGGGAGGGAAAGGCTTCCATCTAGAGGTTCCAACCCTAAAGCCAATAGAAGAAGATCTAGGAGAAGATACAGAGGTGTAGCCCAATTCAAAGCAATGGGTGGGAGATGCAGCTGGGCCTTTGCTTATTTGCTGAGGGACCCAGCACATGAAAAAGCATCTCCATTTGATGACCTTCTCTGTATCCCAGAGTCTTGCTCTCTCAACATCTTTTCATTATTGTCACATAACTTTGAGGTCAATATATTTCCTTGAAAGTTTGTTGAAAAGGTACTACTTTTGGCAAACCTTTTCATCACTACCCTCTCACCTTCAGCTACCCTTCTGAGGATGTGATAGGATATTATTATGAGAGTTTCCACAGCCTTGCCTCCCCCTCCAGCATGACAAAACGAAGCCCACAATTGCCAGTCTAATTTCCCCTCCACCTTCTCTCTCCTAAAGTGGAGGATCCTTTCTTCTGAAGAGAGACAAGTCAAGTGACATAACAGAGGAATGGGTGGGGAACATGAGAGAGAGGCACCAGAAAGCGGTATTAGGGCAGAGCTTGAATTATGGAGAAGGATGTTCTGGGGCAGCTGGAGGTATGATGGAAATGGTAGACAACAGCATAGTTTTAAATAAATCTAAGCAGGAGTGATATCAGCAAGAAGGCAGAGTAAGAAGCCCTAGACCTTCCTTCCCCTCACAAACATACTGATTCAGCAACAATTCACAGATAAATTCCTCTTTTGAGAGATCCAGAAACCAATTGAATGACTCATGGATCCCAGGAAAATATAAAATCAAATTCACTGAAGCCAGTAGGGAGATTTAGGGTACCCTTTTGCTAGAATTCCTACCATTAGCCCAGAGCCATATGACCAGGAAGAGACTCTCCTACTTTCTAGAATCCCCCAGGGAGAGGAAGGGGTTTGTTCACAGTCCAGCACTCCAACTTTACTGAGGGAGCTCTCCAGAGGTCTGCCAGTTTTAGAATTCTGATGGGTTCATCACAGTCTGGCCTCCTGGGAGGGGAATGAAGATGGCAATTTGGACTGGTAGGTGCCATAGGTTCTCCTCCATGCTTAACACAGAATGAGTATACAAAAAAATCCCAGCTCTCAGCTTCCCCCTGGAAAGGGAAAGGTTTGATTCATGCATCCAATGCCCTAAGTTCTCCAGGGCTGCCAAAAAAAAAACCTGGCATTCATCTTGCCAATCTAGGGTTCTGATGGGTTTGGGACAGTCTAGCCACCTGGGGAAAAACAGAGTTGGCAGTTTGGACTAGCGGATGCCATAGCTGTCCCCCACCCCTCAGTTCAGCACAGAATGAGGAAACAAAAACCACAGTTGCCTGATTCTCCTTAGGAAGGGAAAGAGTTGGTAGAGGCCCCCAGAATATCTGGTTGGGCTGATTGGTGTATGAATCTGTGGTCAGGTCGTTTCTCCTGTAAGAGGCCAATCTTTGAAGATGGGGAAAGGTGTATGCTTTGTGTAATGCACAGATACCAACACGGAGTGTCAAGGAAAATAATCAGGCAATGGTGTTTCAAACAAAGTAACAAGATAAATTTTCAGAAATTAACCCTAATGAAATGGAGTTATATGATTTAACTGACAGAGAATTCAAAATAACTATCAAAAAGTTGCTAATTAAGGTCAAGAGATCAATTCATGAATAAAGTGAGAATTTCAACATAGATAGAAAATATCTAAAAGTATCAAACAGAAAAAATGGAGATGAAGAACATAACATTTAAACTGAAAAATTCACTAGAGGGATTCAACACCAGACTAGATCAAGCAGAAGAAAGGATCAGAAAACTCAAAGACATGTCATGGAAATAATTCAGTCAAATTAGGAAGAAAAAGGAATGAAAAAGAGTAAAGAAAGTTGATGGGACTTATGGGACACCATCAAGCTGACTGGTGGATGCATTATGGGAGATCCAGAAAGAGAAGAGAGAGAGAAAGGGGTAAAAAACTTACTCAAATAAATAATGGCTGAAAACTTCCCAAATCTGGGGGAAGGAAATGAACATCCAGATCCAAGAAGCCCAAAGGACACCAAATAAGATGAATCCAAAGAAATTCACACTGAGATACATTATAACCAAATTGTCAAATCATAGAAATTTTTGAAAGAGCAAACGAAAATAACTTGTCACATGCAAGGGAACGTCTACTAGATTATCAGTGGAATTTTCAACAGAAACCTTGCAGGCCAAAAGGGAGTGGCATGATATATTCAAAGTGCTAAAAGAAAATACTGTCAACTAAGAATACCCAGCAAAACTGTTCTTCAAAAATGAAGGAAACAAAACATACCAAATCCTGTGGGATAGAGAAAAAGCAGTGCTAAGGGGGAAGTTATAGCAAAAAACACTGACATCAAAAAACCAGAAATATTTCAAATAAACAATCTAATGATGTACCTTAAGGAACTAGAAAAGAACAAACCAAACCTAAAATTAGCAGAAGAAAGGAAAGAATAAAGATAAGAGCAGAACTAAATGAAAGAGAGGCTAAAAAACAATACAAAGGACCAACAAAATGAAAAGTTCATTCTTTGAAAAGACAAACAAAATTGACAAACTGCCAGCTAGCCTAACCAAGAAAAGACCCAAATAAACAAAATCAGAAAGAATGGTTCAACATATGAAAATCAATTAATATGATACAACATATTAACAAAATAAATGACAAAAATCATATGATCATCTCAATAGATGCAGGAAAAGCATGTGACAAAATTGAACCTTTCATGATAAAAACTCTCAACAAACTAGGAATAGAAGGAAACTACCTTAACATAATAAAGGCCATATATGAAAAGCCCACAGCTAACACCATACTCAAGGCTGAAAAACTGCAAGCTTTCCTCTAAGATCAGGAAAAAGGCAAGGATGCCCACTCTTGCCACTTGTATTCAACATAGCATGGGAAGTACTATCCAGAGCAATTAGAGAAGAAACAGAAATAAAAGTCATTCAAATTAGAAAAGAAGAAGTGACATTGTCCCTGTTTGCAGACACCATGATCTTACATACAGAAAATCCTAAGGATCCATAAAGAAGGTGTTAGAACTAATAAACAAGTTCAGTAAAATTACAAAATACAAAACCAACATACAAAAATCAATTGCATTTCTATACACTGACAACAAACTATCTGAAAAGAAAATTAGGAAAATATTCCCATTTATAATAAATTTATAATAAAACCAGAAAGAATAAAACACTTAGGAATAAACTTAAAGAAGGAGGTGAAAGACTTATATACTGAAAATTACAAAACATGAAAGTTATTAATGAAGACACAAACAAATGAAAAGACATCCGATGTTCATGGATTAAAAGACAATATTGTTAAAATGTCCATACAACCCAAAGCAATCTACAGTTTCAGTGTAATCCCTATCAAAACTCCAAAGCAATCTATAGATTCAGTGTAATCCCCATCAAAACCCCATTGGCATTTTTATAGAAATAGAAAAACAATTCTACAATTCATATGGAAGCACAAAAAAACACAAATAATCAAATCAATCTTGAGAAAGAAGAACAAAGCTAAAGACATCATATGAAATAATGAATGAATACTAAAACAGTATTTTCTATTACTCAAGCCTTTTGGTGTTAGGTGCTGCCAGTGTTATATATACATATAATATTAAATCTCATAACAAGCGCCACCTAATATGGTGTTGGAAAAAAGTAGTGACTCTATCAATATTTTCTAAATAATAAATGTTTTCACTTAATAAATCAGGAATATTTTTTCACATTTTAATGACTGTGGTATTCATTCCATCATATGGACATACCACAATTTATTCTCTGTTGGATATTTAAGTTATTTAAATTTTTTAATATTACGAACAACTCTAGAATAAACATCTTCATAGATACGTAGGCACACACATATCTACCTTGATTCCCTCACATTGTCTTTCTGGAAACATCACCCTTGACATTGGGCATGGCCATCTCTCATGGCTCCCTTAGTCCTGATTGTCAATGGTCTTTGGGGAGTCATCTTCTCTCCAATCTCCTCACTCTTCTCCCTCTCCTTGCCTGACCTCAGCTATGTGAGCTTCAACTAGCATGCAGCTGACTTCCAAATCCCCACCTCCAGCCCAGACCTCTCTCATAAGCATTGACTAATTACTGGATGTCTCCATTTGGGTGTCCCACAAGGACCTCAATGCACATGTCTGAAACCGAAGGCTCCACTGCCCCCTCTTACTCCCCAATGCCCCCAAATGTCTTATTATCATTACCTTGGTGATCAGTGCTGCTGTGATTCCCAAACATCTGAACCCCCAAACTGGGGATTGCCTTCTGACTAATCTTCACCAAGTTGCAGACAAGTTCTCTAGGTTCTACCTCTTAAATCTCTCTGCTGTCCCCTCTTCCCAGCCTCCACTGCCACTGACCTAGATCCAGCCTCATTACCCCTCCCCCATTAAAAAATGTAGTAGCCCCTCAAGCTGTGCGTCCTCCAACTCCAATTACACCCCACACTCCCCACTTGAAATCCTTCCACCAGATTTCCACAGCTCGAGAATCAGCTCCTGGGCAGGGCATATGTGGGATCTTTTGTGATCTGGCCTCTGCCTATCTCTTCAGCCCTCTGTCTCCAGTACTTCCCTCTACACCATGGGATCCACATATATTAGAGTTTTTTACCCAATGTGCTTCCAACATTTGTTTACATTGCATGCATCCCACCTTGGACTTAAGGACAGGGCAGTCTCACTCATCTTTATACTCCAACATGCAGCACAGTTAAACCCAAGGGAACAATGTCTTAATAAAGCCACTTAAGGGAAGATCTGTTTTCTCGTCAATGGCAACTACTGGTGACAAGGAAGGATGCTGTGGTGCTGTCTCCTGGGAAGTCTTCCCAGGGCAGGCAGGACCTCACACCTGGTCTGCTCACCTGTGGGGGAGACAGGGCCTGATATCCATGAAGTCTCCTTTTTGTACAATCCCTCAGAAGCTTCTGGTGTCAAGGGGCCCAATTCAGCTTTCCTGGAACAAAAAGAGCCCAAGTCTGCATCCACGACCTCCTGTATTATTTCTATCACTGGTAATGAGATTTCTAACAATGAAGTACTCGCTGAAATATAGTTTTATTCACAGGGATGTTTCTATACTCAGACAGTAAAAATAAATGAGAATAGGGGAGGGGAAGAGGAAAAACATGAAGTTTAACTCTTTCGAGCCCATCAAGACCTTGAAGTCTTCCAAGACACAATTTCCTTCATTGTGAGTGCTGGGGGAACTGATGCTTACCTACTCATGTAAATTTCTCTTTGCAGCCCAGATGGTTGGAGCTCTTTGCTATGCATGGGAGGGAACCACGCAAATGTGTTAGATCTGGAGCAGGGGTTGGCAAATTATGGCCTCCTGGCCAAATCCTACCTACCATCTGTCTTTGTATGGTCCATAAGCTAGGAATGTTTTTCACATTTTTTAATGAATGAAAAAAATAAAAGAATATTTCATGACACACAAGAATTGTGTGAAATTCAAATTTTAGTGTCCATGAATAAAGTGATATTGGAACACAGTCACATTGATTCATTTACATGTTGTTGATGGTGGGTTTGACACTACCATGGCAGAGTTAAGTAGTGATGAGAGAAATCGTGTGACCTGCAAAGTCTTTTCACTATCAGGCACTTTCCAGAAAAAAATTGCCAATCCCTGATCTAGAGCACCAAAGGCCTGTGGGTTACAGAGAAATAAAGATACAGAAATTCAGGCCAAATAAGGTTAGATGGAAGCAATGAGTTCTTTATTTTATCCAAGAATTCATATACAGTCATGACAGTTTGGCTAGTGACAGACTGCATGTACAATGGTGGTCCTATACGATTATAATATCCTATTTTTACTGTACCTTTTCTATGTTTAGATATTTTTGGATACACAAATATTTTCCATTGTATTACAGTGGCTTACAGTATTCAGAACTTTAACGTGCTGTACAGGTTTGCAGCCCAGCAGCAGCAGGCTGTACCCTATAGCCTGGGCGTGTAGCAGGCTGAACCATCTAGTCCGTGCAAGGGCACTCTACGCTGTTTGCACAACGATGTTCTCAGAATGTTTCCCCGCCATTAAGCAATACATGACTATACTTCACTTTTATCTTTTTTCCCCAAAACATCACTTTAGTTGTAACATTCAAGGATATTTCAAATAATCATTAGACACTATACTTACTCTTATTCTCTTGGCTCCATGTATGTAGATAAAGTTATAGATACATTTTTCACTTTTAACAAAGTAAATATAGGCACCTAATTTTTTTAAAAAGTCAAGTAGTGGAGACAGAAAGCTTATAATTTAAGCAAATGCCCTTTGTCTTACTTCTCCCCAGCTCCTCACTTAAATACTTATACGTCTTTTTGCTGTTTCTTCTGGTAGTGACTTACCTAGAAATTGTGCTTAAGTTGCTCTTTTTTTCCAGTTTTGCTTTGTTTTGTTCTGTTTTTTAGAGACAGGGTCTCGCAATGTTGCCCAGGTTGGCCTCAAATTCCTGGGCTCGAGGGATCCTCCTGCCTCAACCTCCCAAGTAGCTGGGACTCCAGGTGTGTACCACCACACACAGGCTCACATTCTTCCCCACGCTTTACTGATTGATCAACTCAGATGTTACGTAAACTGTGTTGTGACAGACGAGGACTTAACTCATACTCCTCCTTTCACCAAGATAGAGGTTATCTCACAATTTTTAGTTAACTCAGTAATCAGTGCTCACATTATGATTGTGTAAATATTTCTCACCACAGAGACAAGTGATAGCCCGTGGTTACCTTTCTAACTTATACTCCTTTCCGTTTTGTTCCATGTGTTGAAGGCTTTAGAAGGGGACCTCTGTGTCTCAGTACCATCAGAAATTCTAGGTCTCCAGTAACGATCTTGCCAAACTCAGGACATTATCAGAGCAAGTACATGTCTATGAAACAGATTATGCAGCACAGATATTGCTTTAAAAATAAACGGTCTATTCACAATTACAGGAACTCAGGTCTAAACTTCCCTTCCAAGGTGTAATACTTCAGTGTGGCTTTTATAGAAGGCAGAGATTAGGCTTCTTGCCTCCAGTCCTAAGGGCAAGAGTAAGAAAAAGGTGAGGCAGGCAGCTCTGCATCCCTCACTCTGTCTGCTTACAGAACATTTTAGCAAAGAACAAATTCCCCCAAACCTTCCTGCTCCAGTCTCTAAAAGTTAAAGAAAATCTAAAAGTTAAAGAATGCCATGAACCCAGGCCACACGTATCCTTAGATGAGATGCTAACTAACGCTTCGAAGAATTCTCAGTGAGAACCAATCAAGGGCTCCTGTCCACCCTCAGGACTTTGCTCAGTGCGAGCCCAAGAGATAGAAGTGGACAGTGGATCAGAATCTGATCTACCTCTACGTGGAAGGATCCTAAAAATCACAACCCGAACCTCACGAGATCATTTCACATACTTCAGGTGTAGAGCTGACCAGTGAGCAAGAGCTTTCTTATCCAATGCCACAGTGAATAACCCTACATATAAATGCCACTTTCATATATATACAAATGCACCTATAGGATATATTCTCAAAAGTAGAATTGTTGCAGCAAAAGATATAGGCACTGATTGCTGTTTTAAATAGCATATATATATTATATGTAGGGTCTTTTAGAATCTGATCTTTGTTTATACTCTATAATTTCTAGACCCAAAATGTACACGACTACATGTTTAAAATGAAATTGCATCTTCTATGCATCACGTGTTCATTTTTCCAGGCTAATTGGAGACTGATCATAAATTGTGTTTCTGACCAAAGTACCTTCCCACACTATATTTGCTTGAGGACAGTCTCTTCTAATTGAACCTGTCACCAACCACTCTACCCTCGTACTGCTGGCTGCATCCTGTCTATTCCAAAGTCATCCTTCATACTGGTGTCCGTCATCCTCTCAACTCCAACTTCAGCGATGCTCTACCTTTAGCAGAAATGATATCTTATAACAAAAGGCAGATCCATGCTGACTTCACTATAGACCAGTGAGAATTCTGACCCCAAAAAAGAAGTCAGCCTGCATGCCAGTGCCAAGCATAAACAATATGCTCGTTTCTCAGAGAGAGAGAGAGATGGAGAGGGACTCTCCTCCAAGAAATTACCTTCACTCAAAGAAAATCAAATTATTTTTCATTAAACTGTACTTAGGAAAGGGCTGGGCAGGTGGCTTACATTTGTAATCCCAGCACTTTGGGAAGCCAAGGCAGGAGAATTGCTTAAGGCTAGGAGTTTGAGACCAGCCTGGGCAACTTAGCAAGACCCTATCTATATAAAAAATTTAAACATTAGCTAGGCATGGTGGTGCATGTCTGTAGTTCCAGCTACTTGGGAGGCTGAGGCAGGAGTATCACCTGAGCCCCCAGGAGTTTAACGTTTCAGTGAACTGGGACTGAGTCACTGTACTTGAGTGTGGGCGACAGAGTAAGACCCTGTTTCAAAAAAAAGAAAAGTTAAGTATCCTTTGATTTAATAAAATCTCTTTTATTTTTATTTATTTTTTTTTTTTTGAGACAAAGTCTCACTTTTGTTGCCCAGGCTAGAGTGAGTGCCGTAGCATCAGCCTAGCTCACAGCAACCTCAGACTCCTGGGCTCAGGTGATCCTCCTGCCTCAGCCTCCCGAGTAGCTGGGACTACAGGCACAAGCAACCACGTCTGGCTAATTTTTTATTTCCGTTTTTAGTTGACCTGCTAATTTTTTCTGTTGTTTTTTTTTTTTTAGTAGAGACAGGGTCTCACTCTTGCTCAGAGCTGGTCTCGAACTCCTGAGCTCAAGCGATCCTCCCGCCTCGGCCTCCCAGAGTACTAGGATTACAGGCATGAGCCACTGTGCCCAGCCTAAAATCCCTTTTAGAAATAACTTCTTATAATTTTAGTGAATGTCTTCCAGTCTGCTCTTAGCCAGACACCCTTATTAAGCAAAATACTATTGCCTCAACCCCATAGGCAGTGTTTCTAAAAGTTAATAGTAGCTTTGTTCAAGATAGAAGTCTATATCCTTATTGCATTTGGCAGCTTCAGTGATTTGATTTCTGCAGAAAACAATGTTTTGAAGTACTTGACAATCAGAGAAATGAAAGAAACATCTGCCCCATTTCTTCTAGGAGAATATTTACAATACACTTTGAGATCAAAGTTGATAATAAGTGTATTAAAAGACCTTATCATAAAGCTAGGCAGTGAAAATTCTGCCCACCTGGTAATATATTTTAAAAATAATACTCAATGCTGGTAGGATAGTATAAATTAATCACACTTTGCCAGGCAGTAATTTGGAATATGTATCAAGAGGCTTTCTAAAATGCGAAGGAGCTGACGGTGAGTGGTGTGGTTATCACCTGATGGGCCCTGCAGTATCGGAACCGCTCCGCGTCTTGACCATGGCGGTGGGTACACGAACTCGCACAAGTGACACGGTTGTAAAGAATTGAACACACACACCCAAGCAAGTACAAGTAAAACTGGAAAAATCCGAATGAGATTGGTGTATCGTAACAATGTCAATATCCTGGCTGTGATACTGTTCCATAGTTTGGCTAAATGTCAGCCCTGGGGGAAACCTGGCCAAGCACACAAGTGATCTCTGTGCGTAGTCTTTCTGACCACTGCATGTGAGCCTACAATTATCATAACAAAAATTTAGTGCAAAACCATGAACCTGCCAAGATAAATGAGGTGCAAAGTTACCCACAGGTAAAAGAAGAAATTAATTTGTATGCTATAAAATGTTAGCTACAAGAGAGTTACAATATAAGAAGACATCTGTACACTGAGGAGGCTGGGGGTGTGTAAATCGCTCAGCGGGGGCCAGCCATTCTTATTACTTAAGGGAGGGGAAGAGAAAGGGGGGTGACTTTTTGGTTCCAATAAATCTGTACCAAGAGCCCTATCCTTTGGAAATAGAGATGTCCACTGTAGCATTATTTATAATTAAAAAAATACTGGAAACATCCTAAAAGTTCATCATTATGCAAATCATTAATACATGTGATATTTATAACATGGAATATCATGTAGCCATTTAATCAAAGAGGAAAGATAAGATATACCAGTGTAAGATATAAGGGAAGGAGAGGCTGTGTGGACTTTAGAGTATCCAAAATATTATAAAGGGGGGAATGCTGGAAAAGCATGCATCGAAGAGTTAATAATAAGCCCTAAAAAGAAATTTCAGACAATCTGGGAAAAGGTCAATGCAGAATGAATATGATATGATATTAAGTAATTATTGTGAATTTTGGGGGATGTGATAATGTGTGGTTTTTTTAAGTCCTTACCCCTTATCCATCAGTGACACATACTGAAATAAATACAGAAGAAATGATATGATGTCTGGATGCATTTGCTTTAAACACTCTAGAAGTGTCCATATATTATTTGCACAATTTAAAAAGTAAAATAAAACAAATGTCATTTTTGAACTGTACAATTGGGTAACTAGTCTTTTTCTTTATACCTTACTATATTTTCTAAGTTTTCCATGATAAACAACTACAAGAAAGGATATGGAGGAGGAAAAAAGTGGGATATGTTTAGAGACATCAGACCAGAGAAATAAATTATTTATGTACAGGTAATTGCTACACTAATTATATTAACCTGGAGACAGTCACTTTTAAGGGGAAATTTACCTTTACATTTATCAACTGAGTGGTTGCAGATGCCCTTCACTGTGGGTGGTGGAACTGATCGCTCACAGAGTGATCCCTGCAGCTGTCCTCCTGCCCGAATTGCCTGGGAACGAAGTTAGTGGCTTCCCGATGGGTTCCGTGGGTCTGAATAATTGTACCTTAGGCTAGTAGCTCTCAACTGAGGGAGCCCACCAGAATAAACAAGGACAATTTTTTTTCAAAATACAATGACAAATACTGAATAAGTCCCCATAGGGTACAGGCATGTGTATTATCTAAAGTTCCCTAGGTGACTTGGATGGGCACACATG
>CAUYSK010036497.1:0-16593 GCA_963575035.1 Avahi laniger
TCTACAACTAAAGGACACGGGGAGCACTAAAGGGAGGGAAGGGCATGCCTTTAACCTGCATTTGGGTGAGGCAAAGACATAAAGTGTAACTAGAATGTTTGTACCCTCACAATACCTTGGAATAATAATATAAAAAAAAAAGATATAGAGTATTATCAGTATAGGCATTTCTTTAAAAGTTAAAGGTACATCTATCTATTCTATGATCCAGGAATCCCACTCCTAGGTACTTATTTAACCTATGCCCACAAATAGCCTCATATATAAATTTTTGTGGAAAATTGATTTATAATAGTCCAAATCTGGAAAAGCTCAGATGTCTGTTAACAGAAGAATAGCTAGTTAACAATATGTTAATATTGTATAATACTACTCAGTAATAATAAGGAATAACTTACTGATATAAACAACATGAATGAGTCGCAACATTATTTTGAAAGAAAAACTCCAGAAACAAAACAGTATATACAATATAATTATATTTATATAAAATTCTAGAATATATAAAACTAGTCTTTTATGATAGAAATAAAATTAGTATTTGTTACTGAGTCGGGGGACTTGACTGGGAAAGGCACAAGGAAACTCTAGGGCAATAAAAATGTTCTCCATCTTGCCTGAGGATTAATAACATGGGCATATTTATTTATCAAAATTGATCAACTTGCATACTTAATATCTGTGCATACATATATCTAAATTATATTTCAATAAATTTAGTATTTAGGTACAAAAAGTATTTATGCGTGATTGAAAATAAGCAGGCATTTATGTAAATTGATCTTAGTAATATAAACACTTTTTTGCTATGAAAATATTTTTTAGGACAATGTCAAGGAAAATATTTGCTAATTAGACTTTTCTGCTGCTAAGATATCAGACATCCTTGGATATTCCATTACCTAACAGTAGTGAGATAAAATATATAGAAACATCTACCATAGAACAGATATACGTAACATTTTTCTTCCTCTTTTTCTTAGATGAGATCTAAAAGGAACATTTCTCATATAGCATTTCATGAGTGTAATTTGTATAGTACCTCCCATATTTGAGATACACATGATCCATCTACTATAATGCTCGTTCAGCAACCAAGGCAGCCACCTTCAACACATTGAATTAGCACATAGGTCGAAACTTATTTGCCACCTTCAGCAGAGTATGAAAGGTAGTTCTCAAAAGCTTACTCTATTGGCACAAATTGAGCTGTGTCAGAATAACATAGTTCTGGCCAAAGTCAGAACTTGGTTTTAAACTGGAATGGTAGAGCAATATTGGGAGAATCCTATGGTAAGTTAAAAATGTTTAGGGTAAGACAACATCAAAGAATTAGGATTAAATTAGTGGCAAGAAATGAGGCCAATTCAGAGGTTAGAGGTAAGAGAGTGAGCCAGGCTTAGGGCTTTAAAGCTCACTCTTGTTAAGAGGACCCAACTAGAAAGTGAACTCTTTGTAAAAAAGGCGGCATCACAGAGTCAAGCAAAGTGGCATGAAGTCCTACCCTAGAACTCAGCTTTAGTCTCTAGTAAAGCTTGCATTGGAGACTTGTTTCTCTAATACGTTACACTTAGCTCTCATAATAGTCATTAGGTTGATGGCCCAGGACAGATGGGGAGCTTCCTATTTATATTTCAAAGCATATCATTTAGAGATTTCAGTGACAAAGAATAGAATATGATGCTTGTAGTTGAAATTAAAATTTTAATAAAACTCTATCTCTCTGAGTTCTGCTTAAAATGCTAACTTTAAATTTTGCTTCTCATGAAATAGAGCGAAGACAAACAAAGCTTCCAGTGGCAACTAGAAAAAACAGATAACAAAATAAAACATCTATTTGTATGTAGTAGGATCTGCCAAGGAAGCCATGAGTGCTGAGGTCAAGACAGTGGAAAGAAGAATTCTTAAACTGAGCCTAACTTTTCTGCACACTGCTTTTCCCTTTGGGTCATTTGCCCATTTGCGGTTCATAACGAGAAGCTAACAAGCCTGGAAGATGCCACTAAGTGACAGAGAAGCCAACAGAGTTTTCATAGTTGCGATATAAAAATGGCATTTAGAACTGACAAATTTGAGAGAAGTCGAGGGGCCAAGTGTTTAAAGAGAAGTGATTTCAACCCTCAGCACAAGTTTTCTCTTTGAGGGAATTTACTGATTCTTAAGTGTTGCTAGACAAATGCTAAGAATCTAAATAGAATGATTCTAAAAAGCACAGAGAAGTTATTAGTAGTCATATGATGCTAAGAAGATAAAAATGGAATTTAAAAATTGCCAAATTAAAAAGGTCATAGTAAATGCCTCAGGTTCTCAGGTGGAATACCTGAAGGGTTAAAAAATAGGAGAGTTTGAAGCATAGGTAGACTGAGTCATATGAAAACTGCAGCCCAGCCTTGAGTTAGCTCAGCCCCTTACTGGGTTGAGGTGATGTCCCTCTGCCACATATCAAAGTATCCTCTCAGGAGGAGGATAATGTCATCCTGAGCCTCTACAGTGTTTCAAACATGTGTTAAATATTCAATGAATCATTGCCAAGTATTATAAAAGCAAGAACAAGTGAAAAATAAACAGACAAGAGATATAGACTCAGATATGAAAACCAGAAGTCCCAGATATGAATGCCAAAATAACTGGTTAAATATGTCAAGAAAATCAATCGTAAAGTCAAAATTTTTACTAGAGAACTGGAATCTGTGAAAAGAAAATACAAACAAATTCTTACCATGGAAAATAAAATCAGTGACATTAAGAAATCAGTAATTGGCTTCAGTTACAGATTGGACACAGCAGAAGAGAGCCTTATTAAATTGGATGACAGGTCAGTAGAAAATAGCCATACTGAAGAATGGGGAGGAAAAAAGAATGGAAAGTTAAGAGCAAGAGAAACATGTGAGACATGGAAAAGTTTTTCCATACATGTGATTGAAGCCCTAGAAGCAAAAAGGAGAGAGAATATCTGAAGAGATGACAGCTAAATTTATCTAAAACTTATGAATATATAAAGTATACTCATATGATGGAATACTATATAGCAGTACTGTTTAATAGAAATATAATGTAAGCAAATATGTAATATTAAGCTTTCTAGTAGCTACATTAAATAAAGTAAAAGAAAAATAGTTATGTAGTATGTAGTGGGTTGAATGGTGCCCCTCCCAAAAAGAATGTACATATAGAACTTCATAATATGATCTTATTTAGAATGAGGGCCTTTGCAGATATAATAAAGGTAAGGATCTCAAGACGAAATCATCTTGGACTAGGGTGGGCCCTAAATCCAGTAAAAAGTGTTTCTATAAGACATAGAAAAGAAGACACAGAGACACAGAGTGGAAGGCCATGTGAAAATGGAGGCAGAAACTGGAGTGATGTGTCTACAAACCAAGGAATGCCACGAATTGCCAGCAACCACCTGAAACCAGCAGAGAGGCATGAATGGATGCTCCCTCAAAACTTCCAGATGGAATTAACCCTGCTGACATTTAGATTTCAGACTTATGATCTCCAGAACTGTCAGAGAATAAATTCCTGTTGTTTTAAGTCATGATGCTTGTGGTAATTCGTTAGAGCAGTCCAAGAAAACTATTAATAATACATGATAAAAACATTTTTAGTAATATATTTTGTTTAACACAATATATCAAAATATTATCACTATTTTATCATTTAACAAGTCATCAATATAAAACATAAGTTATTTTACATTCTGTTTTATATACTGTCTTCAAAATCTAATTAATGTGTATTTTAAACTTATAGTGTATCTCAATTCAATTAAAAATTTAATTCGTCCATTGCACTAGCCATATTTTAAGTGCTCAATAGTCACACGTGGTTATGGACTGTCACATATTGGGCAGCACAACTCTACACCAAAAAAATACTAAAAAGGAGTTATATACAGTTATATAAAGAAACAGTTACATACAGTATCTTGCATGATTCTCACAGACATATTCTTAAACAAAAGAAATCAGATGCAAGAGAGGATATGTTGATGATTTCTCACACAAATTTCAAGAAAAGGCAAAATTAACTGATGATCACAGAAGTTAAAATAGTGGTCACTTTGTGTGGGAATGGTTTAGAGCAGGAAGAGGCATGAGGGAACATTTCTAGAGTAATATTCTACATCTTGACCTGGGTAGTGGTGTATACATAAGTATTTCAAACTACCAGCATGACAGGACTGAACATGAACTTGGAAGAGATTTGTGAAATCAGCTCTTGCAAGCTGGTGCAAGCCAGTTCCAGCACATGTACCTTAATATAAAGGTAAAATAAATAAATATGTGAAGAAGTTAGGGTCCGAACACAAGTAGTCTGGACATGAAGCTCTCTGTCTTAATCACTCCCTCTACACCGTGGGAATAATCATGATGATAATTATGAAGAAGAGGAGAAGAAAGAAAAAAAGAAGGAGGAAGTGGAGGAAGAAGAGGAGGAGATTTTATTCATGGGAGTTCTGTTATGTTCAAAGAGAACACTGACAAAGATACTATTAAGACAAGGCATAGGGAGGTTCCCTCAGCCTCCCTTCCCCAAACTCACTCATTTCTCAAACCCACCCCCGTGCCCTGTCCTTCCATTCAGTGGTTACTCTCCGCACACCCAAATGGAGCTGAAAGATGATAAGCAAGAACACTCAGAATGGGGCTTTTTCTTTGTACATATTGTACAATACCAAATATGCTGTCAAACTCAGGAAATAATACACTTTAAGATAATGAAGTATATTAGACAACAATATCAAAGGCAATATTGAAGTGTCAAATAAAAAATGTGTAACAGTAAAATAAAGCAGATGCTCCCAGGCGCCTGGCTTGTTCATAGGAGAATATATATTGAAGCAGAAACAAACAGTATGTGCTTGACTGGGTTTCTAAATTTTTATATGTTTGCTGTGCAAGAAAAGTCATGCTGAGAGTCACCGTTTGCATTTCTTAACCTTTGCTAGAACTCTCTGGTCTCAGTGACACAGTACCACAACCATTTGAAATTAATTTTCTGATTGCATTAGCTCGAAAAGGTGCTGTCCTTAAAAGGTTATTAATTAATGAAAATTCTAATTCAACGTAAACATGAGGCCACAAATGGCTTGGATTCTGTACAAGACAGCCTATCCCAGAGGGCAGTGTATGACATTTGCCCCAAGGGCTAATGTGACAAACCAGTAAGTGAAAACAGTGGTAACAAGGCCTTTTACAATAGCCTAATGCTGTAAAACAGTTGCACTGAAGAAAAAAATTTTATATCCTGATTCCAATAGTATAGTGATTAAGAGGCAAGGCCCAGGCATCAGCAACCTGAGGTTGCATTCCCATTGTGCCAATTACTAGCTGTGCAATCATAGGCAAGTTAAATTCCTTGTGCCTCAGATTCCTCATTTGTGTAATGGAGAATATAACTATCATTCATGTATATACACATACATAATCTCATGAACACTTATATGCACATGATATGAATATATGTATGCCTGTGTTTGTAACAGACACTGTCAGTTCCCCTCCCACACCTCTCAGACCTCATCATGTCATTGTGCTCTTGTGATTTCCAACTGCCAGACTCCGCATCTCTGTGCAAAGGTTTTTTTCCCCAGAAAATCTCAGAAGGTCCCTCTGCCTGTATACACAGCAAATTAGAAGTTCCAGAGAATTAACACCCCTGTGATCATGCATTCAGCAAATAAATGATGGGAGTTGGTGTATAAATTCCCCAGCTCCCCCACTCAAGTGGGATAATTCAGGGGCACTGTGTTTTATATAATCTCCCCAATTCTCCTTGCTCCAATGCCTATAATGGTGACTTATTTAATAACTCATATTGGCTGCCTTTTCTTTGCTGAAATTATTTCCCAGTCCCCTATCAGGGTTTCCAGCACCTTATAAACATGCTGCTTGCACACAAATGTTTGTCTCAAGGTCAGCTTCAACTGTGTGTGTATGTACATGTGTGTGAACCCACTGGCATCATAATTCCAGGCTCACAGTAAAAAAGGAATAACATAAGTCAAATGAATACATTTCAACTCATAATAATATTTACTCATGTAAATAAAGTAGTAACGTCAATCTTAAAGTACAAAATCCATTCACCTTTATGTTATGGTATTTTTTGCTTTAGATTGTGTGTGTGTGTGTGTGTGTGTGTGCACATTATAAAGGAACAATAGAGCAATAGGTTCCTCCAGAGTGAAGTGTCTAGATGCCAAATCTGTAAGCAGCTGAAATAGATGCTGCTGTTGGCCTACTTGGCGTAAATCCCACACTTTCCTCCTTTGTAATGTGAAACTCAGTTTTTCAGATATCCACCATGCCCCACGTGACTAAGAGAATGAGACCCATCCCCAGACACAAGGTAGATCTAATTAGTCTCAGCCAGTAAGTGCAAGCATTCTGCCGATAACATCCTAGGCATGGCTTAGGAGTCCCATTCACACTGAGGGACAGTGCTCTATGTCATGTTTAGAAAAGAGGGCTTTTCTCCTTTTTGCTGCTAGAAATAAATAAGGAAATAACTACCCTAAAAGGCCACTGTCAATGATCTTAGAACTATGAGGGAAGCAAGTGTTAAGATGGCAGAGCAGCAAAAAAGAATGTTGTCTGTCTCTGAGATATCTTGAGCTGCCAATTATACCTAAGTCCATAATCCTACTGGACTTCCATTATGTGAATGGATAAACGTCTTTGTTTGAGACAAGTCGTTGGTTACTTTCAATCAAATACAACATAACACAGCACATTTTGAAAATGTTTTATTCATTTAGAAAGACCTCTCTTTATAAAATTTAACCCATTTTGATTATATAGTCATTATCTAGAACTCAAATAAGTGTGTAATAACATGGTCATGACTTAAGGGACAAAATTTTAAGTTGGGACATAGGGGGTCTGGGAGGAGGGATCTAGGTGGCTAGGGCAGCAGAGACAGAGTCATGCTTCTTGAGGGGGCTCAGAATATGGGTTACTTTTAAAACAAAATTGCAGTATTTCCGTATTTTAACCACTGGTATGGCTGTAGGAAAACATACCAGCTAATGATCAGCCTTATATATAAACATTGTTAACACTTAAGGGGAAAAAGTCAAAAAGAAATTTAAAATCATTCCTAATATCACCACACAGGATAATCACCATTAAAATGTGGCCATATATTTAACTGAAAATATAAATATACACACTCTTTTGAACCATACAAAATTATTCTATACTTACTACCATTTTCTAACTTGATCCTCATTAATATAATATCAGTATCTCTCAGTGTAAATAAATATATCTATGTGATTATTTAATGGTACCTAATATTTAATATTCTATTTTGTATGTATAATTAATTATGCATAATATATTATTGGCACACATTTATGTTATTTTTACAATTTTATATATAATTTAAATAAAAATATAAGCACATGTTTTCACTTATGTCTTTCTAGATTATTTGATTATTTCCTTAGGAAAAAAATACCTATAAGTAGACTATCTAGGTCAAAAGTTGTACATTTTAAAATTATTTTCATACATATTTCCAAAACCAACTCCAGAAGTTTATAAATGTGTATATATCTAGATTTTCAAATGAACTCTAATAAATATTTATCTTAATATATTCATTTACTTTTAATTGTGGAATTTTGCCTCACCTATTACAATAGTTTAAGGTAGCTTTTTAAGCTATGTATGAGATAAAAAAAAGGAAGTGAAAAATATTATCAAATGGAAAGAAACTAAGGATAAGAAAAATGAGAAAGGTGTGATATACTGTGAGATTTACAACTCAGCATTCTTTACTATTTAAGAAGCTATATTCAAGGTGCTTTATAAATATCCTGACAAATATTGGATTAAGCAAAGTGATGACATGAATGAATCAGCTCCAATTACTTTTGAAAGTCAGGGTAGTAAGCATAATAAATGAGTGAATTAATGACAGTAATGAAAAGTAATTTATGCTATGGACATGAATAATATGATGATGACTGTATTAGTAAAATGGAATAATTTTCACTCAGATGGACATAAAACTATAAAGTTCAAAGAGGTCTTCAACCCCAAAAGGAGAATTATTATTCAAATATTATTAAAATCTCCTATTTCCTTGCTTTTTTCTGACACAGATTTTTTTTTATCAATATCTATATCCTCCGGTAACCAAAATATTCATTATGCATTTTCTTACTATATATACATCTAAAATGAGCACAGTTAGCTTCATTTATATTGCATAATTCCATTTCTAAAAAGTTAAGTGGATTCAGACAATACATATATACAAGAAGGAGGTGGCAACCTCCAGAATCAATCAGTAACAAAGGTCAAAACAAAAAAACAAAAGCAACGACCTTCCCGTGCCTCTAGAGGTGTCTGTCTGAGATGGCAGTCACCAGTCACAAATAGCTAGTTAAGTTGAAATGTGAATCAATTAAAATAAAATGAAATCTAAAAATCAGTTCCTCAGTTGGACTAGCCATGTGTCAAGTGCTCGGTAGCCGCGTGAGGAACAGTGCGGATATAGAAGACTGCCATCAGTGCAGAAAGTGCTAGTGGACAGCAGCGCTAATAGAGCATAAGTTGTCTTTGACCAATGAGAAGATAGTACATTTAAAACTATGTATATAGACTGGTTGGCTAAAGGTCAAAATGTATTTTCCAATAACATCGTGACTATGAATGATGCCTAAGTGATTCATAAAAGCCTATTTAGCCCTCAATGTAATTGAAATCTTGCAAACTGGCATAGTTGTAAGTAATTCCATGTTACGTTTATAATTAAGCAAATTAGGAAAACAATAACATTGCCTGAGAAATAGTGCTTTATTTCCTGTGACTGCTCTAGTTAAGAAATAACAAGTTTAATTTGAGAAAGAAGTGTCCATCTGGATAGGGAATTCTGTGATAATTCGTTAAACATATGCTCAACCTTTCCATCAGCAGAGGTGGCCAACAAATCATTCTTTACTACTATTTGTTTTTACATCACAACATGAGATTTCTCTTTTCTTTGACACGAGACTATCACTGCCACTAAACTTACATTTATCAATTTAGATATTTATATTTTTCCTCATAAATGGACCTTAAAAAGAGAGATATAAAGGGAGAAAGTAAACAATCTTTTGTAAATTAAATAAGAGTAGAAAAAAAAGGAAATATTAAAGAAGTTTACAGCTAATATTTGTGCTAAACACTTCAGATGCATTATCTCATTAAAAGTGACTGGGGGCAAGTGAGAAAATAAAAATGATAAAGAATAAGAACAGCTCTATACGAAAAAGAACAAAAGAAAAAAAAATTAAAGAATGCGATTATGGGTAGGCATAATTACACTGAGATCAAAAATTTTAAAAAGACATAATAGACCAGATATAATATAGAACTTTGTTACTCAAAATGTGGTCCATGGTCCAGCACCTCTGACATCACCTGAGGGTTTGTTAGAAATGCAAATTCTATGATAAAACAAAAGGAAATGCAAATTATCAAGCCCCACCCCAGACCTACTGCATCACAGTCTGTCTTTCAACAAGATCTCCACATGATTCAAATGCACAATAAAGTTTTATGCAATGATGTAGAACAATACATAGAAAACCTCTAAAGTAGATCAATTAAATTGCTCCCTAGAATGGTGTCAAATATGTCAGTTACCTACCTACCAGCCATTCCCAGATCTTCTCTTGCCTGTCTTCCACAAACAAAGATTTTAAAAAGCCAAAAACACACTTTCTCTGCCTCTCTTGCAGCTAAAAGTAGCAATGACCAGTTGGGGGACAAGAAGATATAATGAAAGGTTTTTATAGGATAGTTTCTGAAAAAGATTTTCCTCCCTAATAAAAGTATAAGTAGTGAGGTGAGTCCTTTTAGCCATGAAGCTAAGAATTGGGACAGCCATTTTATGACATAAGAAGACATCACCAACATAGTAAGAATAGCTAAATGAAGAGTTAGAGCCTGGGACCTCAATGACATCACTGAAACTGTACCCACCAAACTGCCCACCTTTGGACTTGTGTTTTGTGAGATAATTAAATATTCTTTTAAGTCACTGTTCTGTTACTTGGAGCTGAAATCATTCCTACTGGCCATTGGGGATAGTGGAGTGTTTGAAGCAGAAAGAGAACGGGAATTGGCTATTCCATATATAAAAAGTTCATAAGTAGGATATTCAAAACTCAGGAAGAACTCAGAAATTTTTAGTAGTATTTTCTATTTGATTAAACCAGTATTTCAGATCCCAAAGTGTTTGGAGTGTGTATTCTCTTATAATAAAATAAACTTGATGTACAGTAATTAATTCATTTTGTTTTACAGATATAAAATGAGTCACACTTTAGGTTTTAGTCCTGGATTTAAAAAACTGCTTATTTAAATCAGTGATTATAAATGGCAAGCTTTGTTACCTGTTTGTTAGCAAGGTTGCTTTCAAATATTATTTGCTTCAGATTGCATGTTGTTGCTACACATTCACTGTATCTCCTGAAACCCACTAAAATATAGAGTTTCAATATATTAGATGTAGGTGCCAAAGTAATGTAAGAAGTAAACGGGTTATATTTTCCCAAAGCTTCTCATGATTGAATAATTTTAATCATTTTTTCCTTTCTTCTAAGTCAACAAAGTCGCCTTTGGAAAAAGGATAAATGTTTCAGTGTCTATTTCTGTTTGGAATTGAAATTTTCCAATGCACTTCAATCATACTCTACTAATATAAGAGAATGCTGTTGTTGTTGCTGCTGCTGCTACGACAAAAAGAACATGCAGCAAAAAGCATGAATTAGCAGATTTTGAGGATTTGAGTTTAAAATCTGATTATGGAAGATATTCATTTTGTAATGAAAGAATATATTTCAACGCTTGTGGATGAAAATCATTTATAAACCTATAAATGCATTTCTTTATTGACTATTATAATATTAATATACTAAACCTCTTAGATCATTGTGAACTTTCATGGTCATCATTCTAATCAATAATGTTCATGCTATTGAAAGGTTAACATAAAAGGTGGATGCATTTAGATTTACTGAGTACATATTCAAGAAGATACCTTGAAGAGATATGTGAGTACTGTTTATGAATTTTATTTTATTTTTGAGAGTTTTTTTGGTTGGTTTTTGTTTCAGACATTTTTGGGGAGAAGGTGCTTGTTTGTTTACTAATAATCTCTCTTTTCTAAAGATAATGTCCAAAAGGTAGTTTAGGTTATCCAAAACTTAATGTAACATATAACAATATACTCCACACTAATATTAATACATACAAGCAAAGTAACCATCAAGTTCTAATGTGCATATGAATCACCTGGAAATCTTGTTGAACTGTGGATTCTTACTCAGTAGATCTGGATTTGGATCTGAGCTTCTGCATTTCTCACAAGTTCCTGGGTGATGCCAATGCTGCTTATCCACAGACCATACTTTGAAGAGCAGAAGTCTAGTACCTTATAGTTCATAAAGTGCTTCAGTTTGTGTAATCTAATGTGAATCTCACCGTATCCCGACCATACCAATGAGGAAGAAAAAGCAAGTTTCTGAGATCTTCAGGTTCTTGTTCAAGGCTCTGAGTAATAAAGTTAACATTCCACCCCATATAATCTGACACAAATCTAATTTCCTCTCTTTTTCCAAAAAGGGCTTTCCTCTGTGCCCTCCCCCAGGTCAGACACCCAGTCCTTTGGACCAAACCAGAATAAGTTTTACAGTCTTTTAGTTTGTTCAGGGTAAATATTATCTAGTTAATGAATGTGCTAAATCCATCAATTAATTATACAGAATACAATAAGAAGATCAATTTGGCTTTGCTTACATATTGGGACACATTATAATTTGGACTTTAAAGGGAATGTTAGAATGCTATACAGTAAGAAATGTCTACTTAAATATATTGTGTGTCATTAGAATGCTAGTGTTATATGCAGCAGAAATTATATATCTTCAGATGGCAGAAGGAATAGTAGTCAACAGGATATTTCTAATTCAGAAGGCACATCTAGTGGTATACAGAAAAATAACATTAGGGTTTCATTTTCTTCTCTCTTTTATCATTCCCCCTTCTCTCCACATCTCCCCCTTTTTCCTTCTCTTATACTGCATATATATCTATAAAATCCCTTAGGACCTGATTTCATTATTATGATTCAAAACTAACTGAAAAAGTTAAAATCCCTATGAAAATATGAGAGCAGCAGAACATCTGATTATTTGGAGTGCTGTTAGCTGGCTTGTGGCATCCATATTTAAGGAAGCATCCTACAACAGTCAGCCAGAATGAGCATATGGCAGACCTCGCTATGCAGCCATTATTACTCAGTCATTGTTCATTATGTTTGAATTAACAGTGACAGCACACATCATGCTTATTAGATGATGTTTCTATTTAATTCTCTATTACCTATTAAAATCTGTCTCAGCTCTTGCAGAAAAGACACACACACAAAAGTCATACACAGAAACTCGAGGATCACCCACATATTATTCTTCTTATCCTTTCCAAAATATAGGTCCTAAAACGTTACTTTAAAAAACACCATCACCAAATTAGTACTGTAACATCATACTTCTGGTTCTGACTAGAGTGTTGGGAGTAGAAAATGGATTGTTGTTCTTGTATCTATCTGTGAGCCAAGGTACATTAATTTGTTGAGAGGGAAGGGGTGACACTGATTGTAGGGGTGCCAGGTGACAAAGAGATGGTGTCAGTATACTCCTGGGTGATGTCAACATACAAGCTATATCAGCATTACTGCTACCTTATTCAACATAGCTGCTATTTTATTAATAACTCTGGTGTCAGGAAGACTGAAAATGAGGACCCGCATGGACCTGCTGAAAGACCACTGTCTCTGTCATATACACTTCAAATACTGTTTAACTTTTTAACAGATATAGGAGGGTTGTAAAAACTTAACTGCAAGGTAACCATTCAGAAGTTATCCGAGCTAAGGCCTCAGTCCTGAGAGTTGGGTCAAGTAAGTCAGATAGGGGGATTTTTAACAGAGTTTTCTGAGATCTTAGTTCTTATTATAATCCATTGGGATTCCTAAGTGACCGCTATGTTATTGGAATATAGTCAACACTGGGATTGCCAATAACAGGCCCCAGTGTCTCCTGTGTTTTACATTAAAAGCATTAGTGTTCTTCTGAAGTTGTAAGTCACCCACTGCGGCAACTACGGCTATAAACACTGCTGGAGCTTTGATTCCCATTCAGAGACCTTGCTTCCTCCCCACTTTGATTTGATTGGAGACAAACTATGCTGGCAGATCCAATACTTGTTCACCATGTCACAGTATGAGAATCAAAAACTCTGTTCTTTGAGGCTTTCCAAGGATCTAGCTATTTGAAATGAGCATAACAAAATATGACTAAGGGACTCATTTTTATATTTCTTCTGATTCTTGAGGTTTATGTAGAAATGTTCATCTCTTTATGAACATGGGCAAAGAATACAGTCATTCACAGTAGGGATTGGGGCACCATGTGCAGATATGTCCCTGTTAGTGATGAAATGAGCTAATTTCATTTAGACTTCATTAACTCTAAGTGAATCTTGATTTCAGGACTATTTACTCTTTATTGAAAATAGAGTTACAAAAGTTTTCTTCAGCAGAAAAGCTGAGGGAAACATTAAATAATAGCTTAGAGATTAAAGATTTTTACTTATCAAGTATGTTTATTTAAAATAGCAAATAACCTATTAAATGCTTAGATCTAATTATAAATAAATGCCTACCCCTTCTAATAATAATAGTGATAATACTCTGCACTTCTTGCACTTATATTTTTCAATTGCTTTCTGTATGAATTGAACCATTACTAATCCAATTAATATCCATAGAATTTACATGTTGACTTAATGATGAATATTCCTCCCCCAAAAGATACATTGAAGTCTTAACTCCCAGGACTTGCTTAAAAATATTACTTTATTTGGAAGTAGGACGTATAGAGCTAATCAAGTTAAAATGAGATCATTAAGGTAGGCACTAATTCAGTATGACAGTATCCTTATTAAAAGGGGAAATTTGAACACAGACAGGCACTGAAGGAGGACAATAGGAAAAGACACAGGGAGAAAATGGCCATCTACATGGCAAGGGATTGCTGAGGCTACCAGAAGCTAGGAGAGACATGGGAAGGATCCTTCCCCAATGCCTTCAGAGGGTGCATGGACCTGCCAACCCTTGATTTCTAGCTTCTAGAACTGTGAGACAATATATTTCTGCTGTTCCCAGCCACCGAGTTTGTAGTACTTTGCTATGGCAGCCCTAGGAAATTTATGCAACAAGGTTCCTCTAATCTTACACAAATACGGACTGACCTTACTTACTCAAAGGGTTGAAAAATGTATTCTTGGCACAGAAAAAAATGCATGAGCTCTAAAAGCTTCACAGTTGAAGCCAATCATGATGGCTAGAGTTATGGAGAGACAGGGAATGAGAAAGACTTGCAGGTGGAGAAAGAGGGGAAAATGGGAGGAAACAAAGGGAAGTGAAAGAAAAGAAAGAAAGGGAAAAGAAGAGAAAGAAGGGAGAGAAGAAGACAGGAGGAAAGAGAGAATAAACAAATTGTCGAGACTCAATGCAAGAAGATAGAAGGAGTATGATTCCAAAGAAAAGTGTTGGGGTAAGAAGGAAGAGGAACTGCAGGGGTTTTGTGGGTTGGGGTAGCATGAGGCACCCAAATGAATTCCATCGTGCCATAAAGTTGAAGTGTCTGCTTTTCAAGCAAAAGAAATAAAAGGAAAGAAAAGAAAAAGAAACAAAATCTGGCCTCAGAAGTCACTCACTTTGGAAGCTTTTGCTGTCTAAGCCAAGGGAGCAGGGCAGAAAGAAGAGGAATGTAAGCCACCTTTGATCTGTAAGATATGCTTGAATTGGTCCTTACTTATCTCATTTGCCTATTATTTCTTAAGAACCTTTGAGTTTTTCTACTTTTTTACTTTCTTTAGTTTTGATATGAGAAGAAAAACATGTACACCCCACCCCCCAGATTCAGCCTATATTTATCCTGCAAGGGATGAAAACCACTTGTGGTTTAAGATTTAAATTTGACCATTAATTACATTAAGATCACCTTTCAATTGCCCCTCTGTTTTTCAGTAGTTCCTGTAGCTACTGCCATTTCTAAGAGAATTTGTCTCATCATTTCTGGTGAATTTCGAGGTGTCCTTGCATACATCAGGCAGCAATTTGTTTGACATTTTGGACAAAATATTTTGTTTTTAGCTCTAGGTTTCTTTTGCTTATCTGAAGTCAATCATTTCACCTTTTTTTTTTTTATGAGGCTTTTCTTGAAGTGTGTTGACATAGTTGATTGGTCTGCTTCCCAGATGGATGAGCTACGGTTACAAAAGTGCTGAATTTTTTAAATTTACATAACAAACATTCAAGTAATATAATTGTGTATCCTGGAAAATAAATTCAGAAGAAAGTTCCTTCTTTCTAAGTAGGGGTTTGTACTTTTATTGCATAAATATACTAGTTTATTCAGTATTTAATTATTAAGTACTTATTATGTGCCTGGTACCAAATCAGGCAATAGATCATCCACAAAACACACAATTAAACCCAAATATCATTATAATTAAACACTCCAAAGAATGGTATGGTAATACTCACCTAATACTCTGTGTAGAGCCAGAGAAATAAGGGTGCTCACCCCGTGCCCTTGAGAGCTTAGGCTGAGTTTGATACTATAATGGAAGAATGTGGCCAATTTTCCATTAAAAGAGGTTTTTATATGGGGTGGGTAACACATAAGATTAACTAAGCTATCATTGTGTAATTAATTGATAATTGAATAAAGTGATAGCATTAACATTATCGTAATAATACCTAACCTTTGCTTACCAATATATTGTGTTAGGAACTTATTAAGTACTTTCTCATTTGATCCTTACAACTATTTCATTAGGTAGATATTATTACTGACCATAGTTCATAGAAGGAGAAAAGAATGCACAGAGAGGCAAGTCACTTACTTAAGAGGTCAGACGTAATAAAATGTGGAACCAGATTCCACCATGTGTGTCTGTCTGTTCATAGAACAACTGACAACAGAGAACACTCACATTCTAACCATCATATCCACTAACTAGGTTAAACTTTGAGTAAAAATTCACCCTTATACTTTATAAAATAATATCTTTAGATTTGTACTTATACAAAATATCATATATCTAATAGACTCTAAGCCCAAGAGAGTAACAATCTTCCATGAAAAAAAAAACAATAAAAACTATAGTAAGTAGGGTTTTAGATTTGTCAGAATGTGAATCTTGTCTTTTGAAAAAATCACTCAAGAAAACAAATTGATATTTCTTTTTTTTTTTTTGAGACAGAGTCTCACTGTATTGCCCGGGCTAGAGTGTTGTGGCGTCATCCTAGCTCACAGCAACCTCAAACTCCTGAGCTCAAGCAATCCTCCTGCCTCAGCCTCCCGAGTAGCTGGGACTACAGGCATGGGCCACCATGCCCGGTTAATTTTTTCTGTATATTTTTAGTTGTCCAATTAATTTCTTTCTAATTTTAGTAGAGCCGGGGTCTCACTCTTGCTCAGGCTGGTTTTGAACTCCTGAGCTCAAACAATCC
>CAUYSK010036498.1:0-16521 GCA_963575035.1 Avahi laniger
CCTTCCACGTTTTGTCATGATAAAGCATCTAGAAGTACAGACATAAAATCATTATAAAACAATTTATTAAAATATTTATTGTGCATAATAATGTACTGTCTTTGCCAATATAGCCAAATTTAGGCATTCTGGGCTGCTTATGTTAAATGCAATATAGCATATTGCAAAATTCTAAGTGTTGTTTTTCTATGCAATAAAGAATACATTCAAGCTAGGTACGGTGGCACATATCTGTAGCCCCAGCTACTCAGGAAGCTGAGACAGGATTATTTGAGCCTGTGAAGTCAAGGCCAGCCTGAGCAAGATAGTAAGACTAATCTCCCAAAACACAACAAAAAAAAAGTAAGTTCAGTGTTTCTTAACCACCTCCTACTGAACTTTTGCCTTAATTGCAAGGCAAGAGAAACAATTATTCCAGTAGTTTCCCTCAGCTCACAAGAGTATCAACAGGGATGACACAGTGACAATGTTCTTACAGTGTAGGGTCCCACAGGATCTCAAAAGCTTAATTCTGGCTATGACACTGCTGAGTTTCCATCATCACTTAAAAGATCTTACATGAACAAGCTATGTATTTCCATTTAAGGGAATGTTTATAAATATCAGATTCTCTGAGTTCATAAGCTAAATTGCTTTATGAAGAACACCCTGTTATACTGTGAAGGCAGAAGGTTATTTCAGCACCCAAGTATCTGGAAAGTCCATCCCCCTGTAACATGTACTTAATTTAAAATAAATAGATAATCCAAGGGGGGTCTTTGCCTCCTTCATCATTAAAATGAATTTCAAAACCATATAGCTGATTATTAAGTAGAAATTTTTCACTGAAATCCTTCATTAGAAGCTCTGCTCCCTTATTTTCAAAACATTTTATTTCATATAAATTTCATATGGTACAAAAGTACTATATGCTTGAGCCTGTCTCCCAAATCGAAGGTTCTTTCCGTTCTTCAGGCCAACCTTCCTTCAGAGGCAAATAAATAAGAAACATGTCATATTATGTAGAGCATATATAGAAAAGTTTCTTTTATAAGAACAAAAATATTTGGACATTTTATATTTAGTAGAGTTTAGCAATCCAGTTTATGTTGACAAATCAAGTTCATTGTTAGGAGGTACCTATTACACATACAAAAGAACTCAACAGGCAATAGGTATTTTAACCTGTGAAGAAAAAATATGATTCAATTTTTTTCTTGTATTTTTTGAAGAAGATACTCCATCTGTAAATTCAAGTTTGGCTGGCCCTTTTTAGTCTTTCTACTCAATATTTTGAACACTTCCATTTTCTTCTTTTTGTAGCGCCTTTGAGCTTCTTCTCTCTCTTGTTTTCTCCTCTCAAATTCCTGAAATATTAACAGATGTAGCTTTCATTAGTAACAAACAGTAGATATAGTTTAGAAATTGTTTTGAAATAGCTACCACCATGCAAATACTCTAAGATTTGTCTCTTATATTTTGCAAAATGTGAATTCTTTCCCACAACTGAAACAGTGTATCCTCTTTGCCTTCACACTATGATACATGCTCTAACAGAGAATAATGTAAAGTTATTAAACAGTTTTAATCATTTGTATGCAAATAAAACTAGACTGCAAAAGAGAAAATACATATATATATATAAAATGATGTCATCTGATTACTCCATTGCAGAGTTAGAAGGGCTTTTAGAGGTTATCTAGTCTAATTTACCACGTAACACTAAAAACATCATTTCTAGAAACCTATATTTGATATTCTTTTTAATTTTCCATCTGACTAATTTATAGGTTTAATTCAAAAAACACTTGATAACTACTTACTATATATGGACAAAGCATTCTGCCAGGCACTATGATTTTGAGCATTTAAGAACTATCATGCTCATTTGATTTGCTAAGATAAACACTCAAGTTTGAGTATAAAGAAAAATAACTCAAAGTTAAATATCAACCTGAAAAGCACTACCTGAAATGTACGACAATATTCTTACTAAATTAAATATAAAAGTTAAACAGAAGTTCTTAAATAATGTAATACATGTACTGTCTTTCAATTTCCCCTGTAACACATAGCCCCAAAATGACACAGCCTTACATCTGCATGGTAACTTATAATTTAAAAGGTGCTTTTGTACATATTTCATATACATCATATGTGAAATTATAGCATATTCCATTCTTTTCAAACTTTTTACACCAGGTTATTATGTTTACGTTACACATGAAGAGCTGATGCTCAGTGCTATTGAAAGTGACTTGCTCAAGATCCTGAGTAACTGGTAGAGCTGAGTCTCATATCCAGATATTTTGAATTTGAAATCTCTTCAATTTTCCATGATGCTATGCTGTATCACTTAAAATTATATTCTCATATGGTACAGTATCTTATTTATTTTAAAAAGTGCATAACAATCTGTGAATTTAGCTATGTGCAGTCTAGTTTACCCAGAAGGAGTTTCTCTAAACAAAGTAAAAAAAAAAAAATTTAATGCCTTAGCGTCAGTTATAGGTCCTTATTTAACTAATGCTCTTCACAATTTTGATTTCTCATGCATAATGGTGTTGGTTTTTATAGTAACATTTAAAATTTGCAAGTTCTAAGAAACTGTTAATTTTAATGATCACAAAGCCCTAGTTCTATAGAAAGGAAATTTTAAAAGGATATGGAATGTTTTACAGCACATGGTCCCTAAATGTACTTCTCTGGTATACTATCTCCAAAGGTGGCAGATATCAAATGGTTAGAAAAAAGCATAACATAACAAGCTATGCAACAAAGTTCTAGTATTTCCATGGAGAAATGTTTCAGATTCAACCCAGTCTGCCACTAATTTAAGAATAATCATAAACACATTAGATGTTAAACTCTAAGTAGATTTCTTAAATACATATTCTAAACCAAAAAAATAAAAAATAAAAAATAAGGGAAATTATGTCATTGCCATCTTTGAGGTATTTTTATTGATATACTATTCTTTTTAAAGTTATAGAATAAAGCTTCAATGCAAAAAAATAAGAACTAGCCATAGTTTCTACAAAATGATAATTTTGTTCCACTCATTTGGAAAAAGTCTAATTGTGGTCTGTAATTCTTGTCTTTGGAATGATAATAGAGGGGCAACATTTTGCTAAGTTAAGTCAGTTTTTTTTTAAATAGACGAGACCAACTCTATGGGAAAGATTTTCTTCTAACACCTCTCCTCTGGCTTTTACATGCTTCAATGTAAGATTATGAAAATCATCTGTATTTTTCTTAGGTCAGTGGTTCCCAAATTTTATTATACGTAACAATCTCTTGAGGCATGCGTTGACAGTACAAGTTCTTTGACCAACTCTAAAAAATATTGTCTGCAATGCTCATATTATTAACCTATGAGCACAATGTTTAAAATCCTATTCTTTACCTACTAGCATTGCCTGAAATAATATTAAAAAATCAAGGAATTTGAACATAATGCAATCCTCCCCCTCTGTTCAGACCATTCATTCATTCAACAAATATTTACAGAGCAAATACTATGTGACCAACACTAAGAAGCATAGTAGGAACATACATGTAGGAGAAATAAGAAAAAATATACCTAAATATTTTAAAAGTATTAATAGAACTTACTTGTTTCTTAGTAGCACGCTTAGCTTGTACCTGTTCATATTCTTCTTGTGCTTTTTGATTTGATGTTTTCTTTTTATTTTTCTTTGGAATGTTAAAGGATCTTTATAAAATAAATTAAGACAAATAAGTCACAAGGTTTAAAAATGATTTAATCAAAATTATGGTGTAATTTTGTCAAATATAGCATTTACACAGTAAAATCTCATAATGTAAATTAACTGAGGGGGGGAGTAAAAAGGGGGAAGAAATAGGACATTAATCTTATTAGTAAAATGTCCAAATAAGATACTAAAAACAGTTGTAGCTTCTAAGATTATAGATTAACTAAAAGGTGATCAATGCAGATTCTCATAAACTACTTTAACCAGTGAATATACAGAAAGATTTAAAGGTCCTAAAATCTTAAAAAATAAAACAAAACAAAAAAGAAACCAGTCTATGAATGATAGAAATCAGACTGAAAGAGGTATTAAACTGAAGGATGTTATGGAAATTATGAGTGTTCATGAATTTTAATCTCAAACTTCTTTGATTACCTTGTCGCTATTCTATTTTATCTACCGTAGTCATGAATCACCACACTTTGGACCTTAGCCCCTATTTAGAACTGTTCTAGCTTGAAGTACTTCTCACATCTCAGAAGATGTTCCTCTTGCCAAGGCTAATCCAACCACTTAGGATTTCATCTATTTCCTCAGGATACCTGATTGAATAATACTCTTCTTTTCTCTTAACTTTTCATTATATTCATTCCATAACCACAATATAAGATATTTTAGTAGCTCCCTTCTCAAACTAAACAAATGCATAAATTATCCATTTTCAGATTCTATGTCCCCTCTAACTACCAGTCTCGTTCCTCAACCTCTCAGTCAAGTTTCTAGAAAGAACAGTGAATTAACTAATTGTCACTTTTCATGCTCTCCTAAATAACCTTTTTATGTCTGATTTCTGTTCTCACCACTCGAATCAAAGTGTCCATGCCAAGACTGTGATGACCTTCTAGTCAAATATCATGATCAGTGGAGACTTTTCAGTCTCTTTTAACTGACTACTCATTACTTTTGAAAATTTCACTCCCTTATTTGGGTGATATTCTTCTTTCCTGATCCTTTCTGATTGCTCCTTCTTAGTCTGTCATGCTAGAGCCTCTGTCTTCCTCCCTCCAAATTTTTCCCCTAAGGTATAGGTGCTTCCCTTCTTAGTCTTCATACTCTTTGTCTTTGGGCAGACAGATTCATGACCACAGCTTCAAATGTCACATGTATGTATGGCTGAAACCTTAATCAGGGTTTCTACTAAAAATTTCTCTCCAAAGTCACCAGTGATTGCCTAGTCCATAAATCCAAAGACTCGTTCTCAGTTGTTTTCCTTGAACTTTACAGTACAGTAGTGCCCCCCTTATCCACAATTTCACTTTCCATGGTTTCGGTTACCTGCAGTCAACCATGGTCTGAAAAATGCTAAATAGAAAAATTCAGGAACCAAATAATTCATGAGTTTTAAATCATGCACCACCCTGGGTACACGATGAAATCTTGTGCTGTCCCACCTGGGATGTTAATCATCTCTTTGTCCAGAACATCCAATCTCTATATGTTACTCTCCCGTTAGTCACTTAGTAGTCACCGCATTGGCTGTCATAGTATTGCACTGCGATGTTCAAGTAATCCTTATTTTACTTAATAATAATGGCCCCAAAGCACAATGATGCTGACAATTCAGTTAAGACAAAGAGAAGCCATAAAATGTTTTAAGTGAAAAGATAAAAGCTCTCACTTAAGAAAAAAATTGTATGCTAAGATTGCTAAGATTTACTGTAAGAACAGTTCTTCCATCCATGAAATTATGAAGAAAGAAAAAAAATCCATGTTAGTTTTGCTGTCATACTTCAAACTGCAAAAGTTATGGCCCTGGTGCATGATTTAAGATGGAAAAGCATTAAATTTGTGAGTAGAAGACATCAACAGAAATGTGTTCCAACTGACAACAAATGAGTCTGGTACTATTCGAGGTTTCAGGCATACTGGGGTTACTTGGAACATATCCCCTGTGAATAATGACGGACCACTGTATTTGATAATCAGCTATCCCTACTTCTCACAACTTTCCTCTGTGGACTTAGCTATCAACTGTATTTCCCTCTTCATCTAGTTTTGAGACATTTACTTAACTTCTCCAATGACAATTTTTTTTCTGTTTTCACCTCAAAATAAAAAGTAATACTTAAAAATGATTTTTTACCTTCTCATTTTGTCTCATGATTTAATCTTCTTCACTTATCACTGGGAATGACTCAAATCTACATTTCTAATGCTAAACTTTTCAATGAGCATTACACTCATTATTTAATAATATCATGAACAAGCCTAGTGAAAAAACTGAACTTTTCATGTCTCTGCCTTTATTCCAACTATGTGTTTCCTGGGGTCCTATTTACTAGCTCACTACTTTAAAAGATAAAATTTTAGTGAAGTAAAAAATTAATGTCTCAAGTAACACCTGGCTTCTTTTAAGTTTAGATTTTAGCATATTTTTCACTTGAAGTATGTGCAGTAACAGTTTTATAAGATAACTCTTAAAAAACCAAAGCGTTATGGAGCTGTGCCCTGTTTTTTTTTTTTTTTTTTTTTGAGATAGGGTCGTGATCTGTCATCCAGGTTGGAGTGCAGTGGTTTGATCATAGCTCCCTGCAACCTCGAATTCCTGGGCTCAAGTGAACCTCCTGCTTCAACCTCCTGAGTAGCTGGGACTACAGGTACATGCCACCACACCTGGCTAATTTTTCTATTTTTTGTAGAGAAGGGGTCTCACCCTTGCTCAGGTTTCCTTCAAACTCCTGGCCTGAAGCTATCCTCCTGCCAAGGGCCTCCCAAAGTCCATTTTTTTAAATTGCAATCCACTTCCAGTCTTCTGCAGAAAAATCCAGATTAATAATAACAGTAGTAGTAGAAGCTACCACTCATAAACACTAATCAAGTATCTTACATCTTCTTAAGTGCCTCATATTTAATTCCCTTAGTCTTTACAACAATGTCATAAAACGCTTTGGGAATACCACAATTGATGGGAATAATCCATTCTGGACTTGTGCAACATGGTGGCTCTGAAGTACACACTTATTACAGTAGTATTGTTCCCATTAGAGAAAAGGGCACTGGGGCACTAACATGTAATGTCTGGCTCTAGAATCCATACTGTTAATGGCCAGACTTATAAACTTCTCAAAAATTATTTTTAAAAAAATATAAAAGGAGTTAACTATGGTACAAGTAAATTACATGTACTTGAGAGGCAGAAATCCAAGCCCCAAATCTCTTAATTCTTATTCCATTACTTTTTCAATTAAGCTAAACTAACCTACATTGGTTATTGAACCTAAAAATAAAGCCTAAGTGAAAATATGTTTACCTAATTACACTGATTTCTAAAATGCATTAAATGAGAAAAATTCCAATTCCGAAATAAATTGTCTTATAATGCCTTTCATAAAATAAAGGATTTCAAAAGAAGAAAATACATACTTTGCTGTCTTGCTACATTGTTCTTCTGGCTGAGGCTGGTCAAAGCTACACTGATCTTCAGACAAAGCCTGGTCAATGCTACGCTGTTCTTCAGGCAAAGGCTGGTCAACTTTTCTTAGTTGCTTCTTGAGTCTTTCCTCTTCAGCTAAGTAGAGATGTTTCAGATGATCTGGGTATCGATCTTTGAATTGGGATTCCAGTGACGTTTGAGCCTTCTTTTTCCTCCATAGCAATTTCTTGTAATTTTGCTGAATCTTCAGTTTCCTCCGAAACGCAAAGCCTTGTCCTACATTGAGGAATATTAAGTCAAAATTACTTTCACAGAAAATAAGTTGAGTGAAAAATAAAGTTGTTAATTAGAAATGAAAATCTTTTTACATAATCAAATTCAGATGCTGGGATTCTTTAATATTTTGCTTTAAAAGATTATTTCAAGCAACAAATCTAAGTTGATAGATTGAAAAGTCGGCCCTTTGCAAAACCACCAGGCTAACATTAGTGGTGCAGACAATCTCAAAGAAAAGTCATGCAAGTAAGAATCTTAAAGAAAAACTGATTAGTTCTGACGGTTGCAACAACCTGAGGTTTACAATTGTACCCCAAATCAAAACAAATTCCTTCATTCATCTAAAAATGCTTAAACAGGTTCTTCAAAAAAATTTAAAGATAGAAAAACACATTATTTTATGTTGGAGAAACTTACTACTATACAATTGATTTTTCAAAAATACTTCAGCATAAAAGAGAAGATGGTGTATGACTTCCTGAACAGCTAGCAGTTATCGGAAGACTGAACTTATTCAACATTTATATTATGAATTCCAAGTGCGATCTGAGGAACCTTACAGACAAAACACAAACATAAACTGAAGCGAAGACGAGGAAGAACAATGAGGGAAGACTGGAAGGCTACTGGGTATTTGTAATCAGCAAAGCTTTGGGGCAGTATGTTTCTGACACTATCCTCTCTATCCTTTACCGTGGTACAGGCGCAGATACATACACGTAATACTTTCAGAGGACCAGTAGACGCCCTCTGCTTACGGTGTCACAGGAAAAATATAGAGAAAAAGAGTTCTGATGAAATAATGGGGTTAAGTCAGGGAAGACGTCTAAAAATTTAAAGCTAGCAACGCTGCCCCGTCTTCCTATCTAGAGCTCTGCGAAGCTCACAGCTTCAGAGAACTTAGGATTGGTTTCTTCTGCCCCAAGCAGGACCCTGTCTGTTTCTGAAACTCTTCTTCGGAGCTTTGGCGGATCAGGTATACCAGGACTTTGCAAACTTGGACTTGTAAACTGAAGTCCAAGCCTTTTTACATACCCTCGCGAACGCTCCCCAAGAAGGCTTGCGAAGTGTTAGGCCGCCATATCCTTTGTTTCACATTCTTATTCCTGAATGCGACCTCAGAACCCCCTTCGCCACGTGTTCCCAAACCCCCGTTCCGCTGCCACTGTGCCAGCCTCACCGGCGCCATTTCCGCAGACAGACCAATTCCGTCGCCAGAAAAATCACAACAGACGCTCACAAAATACGTCATCAAACTGAAGCAATCGATCGCCTCCACTCGGACCTCTACTTATCCAGCCTGTGCTACTTTTGGTCGCGCTGTTGCCGCACAGCCATGTTTGCGCCACCTACAGCCCCGGAGGATGAGCGCCATGGCTGCTTCTGGCCCTCTCCCCGAGACCCCGGACCTGCCCACGCTGCGTGCCAACTTGCAGGGACTGCTGCGGTTCCTGAGGGACGCCTTGTCCATTTCCAATGCACATACGGTAAACTTCTACACGGAGTCCGTGTGGGAGCAGCTGGTCGACTTGCCCCCGGAGACGGTGCTGACAGCGCTGAGGAGGTCGGTGGCGGAGGTGGAGGCCTGGCCCTCCCCGTGGCGCCCCCTCGTGGAAGCAGAGAGGGGATCAGGTGAATGGCGGGTCAAGTGGGCGGGGCGAGGAGGAGGAGAGGGTCCTGGCCTGCGAAGCGTGCCCCCTGGTGGAAGCGCGCCAGAACCAAGGGAGCGGCGGACCAAGGCGGGGCGACCCGAGGCGGGGCCGGGGAGGCACGTCCGGAGACGGGCAGCGATGGGGATTAGCCTCGGAGTGGGGCGGGGACGGTCTTAGGGATCTCGCTCTCTTCCCTGGGTGCGTGTGTATTTCCCCGGTTTAAGGAGAACAAGAAGCAGGGCAGGGGCGTTCATTCATTTAGTAATTCAGCGATACTTGTTTGACTCAAGGGAAACTAGGGGAACAGAACTATCGCAGGGTTTATAGATTCCAGATACGCGGTAGAACATTAATTAACAGGTAACGAAATAAATGGCCAAGTAGGAAATGACAACATGTAATATGATGGTGATTGGGTAAGGAGGCTGCCTGAAGTTAGGCGGCCAGAACATGAAAGGGCAGCAGCCTGCGCAGAGCCGTCGGAACGGAGATGAGTTGTGGCTAGAGGGAGGAAGTGGCAGCTGCAGGTGCGGTCAGGAAGGTAAGCAGGGGCCAGATCGCGCAGGCCTTCCGAGGCCTTGGGAAGATTTGGAGGTATTTAGGCAACGTTGCGACCTAATCTAATTTACATTTGAAAAGATAACTCTGAGAATTATTTGAAGAATAGATTATTGAGGCAAAAGCATAAACTAAGAGGCCAGTTAGGAGAGTATTTCAGTAGTCCGGGAAAGAGACGATTGTATTAATATCTTGAACTATAATGGTAGCAGTGAAGATCTTGAATATTCACTAGTTCATTTTAAAACCATTTTAAAGTATTTATTATGTGCCATAAATTTTTGTAGGCTCTGCGGTTTCCTGCCCTCAAAAAATTTAGATTGCCTGGCTGGGTGGCTCTCCTCTGTAATCCCGGCGACTGGAGAGGCTGAGGCCGGAGTATCGCTTTAGCTTAGGGGTTCAAGACTGTAGTGAGCTACCTTTGTGCCACCGTACTCCAGCCTGGGTGACAGAGCAATAACTTGCCCCCCCCCCCGCCCAAAAAAAAAACTTAGATCCTGAGATTTCTCCTACTTTGTTTCAGGCTTTCCAAACCTTGCCCCTGCTAGTGAACTTTATTCTTTGCCCATTCTCTGAATGCAAAGCACCACGAGAGGGGCCTGTTATAATAGTACTTGGTAAATACTGCTTTCTTTAAAATCATTGTTTATTGTTGAAAAGTTAGGCACCTCTTTAGTTTGCTCTCATAATATCTCATGCTTATGAAACATGGCAACTTTACTTAAACTCCAGAAGAGAAGGATCTGTATCTGTCTTGTCAACTGATGTATTCCTAGCTCCTAGCATCAAGTAAAATGTTTGGCATGCATTAAGTGCTCAAAGAATATTTTTTGAATGGACAAGTTAATGAAGTACTGATGTTAGCTTCCAAATAAATAAATAGATAGGATAGAATAGAACAGAATAGAAACTATCTTTAGATACAAAACCTAAGAGTTTCATGTGTGTTTAGCCTAGTCTTCATACAACAGAATTAGATTGTCTTACATATCCTAATAATAATTGGATTAACTGATATTTACTATATATCCTGCAGCGTGCTAAGTGTTTTCGTATATATTTTCTCTTTCAGTCTTTACATCAGCCTTGCAAGATGAGTTCTGTTATTTCCGATTTTTGAAATTGTAAGTTGAGGAGTTAATTTTCCAGGGACACAGCTTGTAATAAAGATTCAGACCTGGGTCATCTGACTCCAGAATCTAAGCTCTTCACCACCTTGATAAAAGTCTACTCTAAATTATTTAGCAATTAATTACCAAGTCCATTTATTATTAAAATCAATGTTTAAAGGCACTAATTCATTCCTTGTTTGTTTGTTTGTTTTTTTACTGTCTTTCCCCCTTTTAAGAATTCTTTTGTTCACTGCTGTATCCCTAATGCCTAGAATGATATCTGGTCAGATTAGGTAGCTAATAAATACCTGGCAAGGAGTAATTAAATGAATGAATGAATGAAGAAAAAAATTTACTTGTTGTCTTAAGTTAGAAATAAAATGCTAACATCTTTTGGGAAAACCTTACAATTAATTTTTTATTTGTCCAACAACAATGGAATCTAGATTAGATTGTTCACCTTTGAAATGTCTCTGGCCTTTCAAACTTTTTTATACAAAACATTCAATTGTGTAAATAGTCAGCTGTCTCTAGTAATAAAAAGTGAATTTTTATAATTTGTGCTTATCAGGAATCTTAATTTTTGTTTATGTGAGGATGGCCATTTTTTCCCAACACTGTATGAGGTCCATTGTTTGTGTCAGAGAAGAACATTAGAATCCTTTGACCAGATTTGCATCTTATTAAGGAATTGTTAGCTATTATGGACAGTACAATTTAGCAGTTAAATTTGGAGTCAGATAGAGTTTAAATTTCAGGTCTGCCACTTCCAGTTGTGTGATTTTGGGGACGTTCAGTTATTAATTCAGTCAGGAAACATTTACCAAGTTGTAAGTTGAGGAGTTAATTTTTACCAACTGTCAGCTCTGTGCCTGGCACTTTTCTAGGAGATAGGGAAATAGTAATAAATAAAACAAACAAAAATGTCTACCTTCATCTTGCTTGCATTCTAGACGGAGAATGTAAACAAAAAAAGATTTTTTTAATTGCTACAGAGAAAAATAGATAAGGGAGGAGTAGAGAAGAGGAGGTAGAAGAGGAAAGTATGTTTTTAATTTTAAATAGGTTGTCCTGGCAAGACCTCATTGAGGTAACACTGTAAAAAAGGTCTAAATAAGGACAAAAATGAGCCATGAAGATACCTGGAAGGAGAGCAGTCCGAATAGTGAGAACATGTGCAAATGTGTTTAAGGAGCAGCAAGGAGACTGGAATGGATTTTTATCGGGGACTCACAAAGAGTATGATTTTTTGCTGGTTCTGTATCGGTAGTTACAAGTAAACACAATTGCAAGAGCTGTATGCACAGTGTGTGAAAGTACACAGACATATGTTTGACACAATCATTTCCTGTTTTATGGGACAAAGTTGTTTCTAAAAATCCTCAGTGTAGCCATTTCAGTAGGTTTCATTCGCCAGGTAATCTTCTGGCCTGGTCAGAGTCCTGCAAGTTTCTTTTCCATGGATCATATAAAAAGAACTAGAGAAAAAAAAATTAATTTTTTAAGATAAAGAGGAAATATGTTGAAAATAACTATTTCAAGGGCATGCATAAATTATGGCTTTGCAGACCTTCTGCCTTGGTCAAATCATGGCTCCACCACTTATTAGCTGTGTTAACTTAGACAATTGCTTCAACTTGTGCCTTAGTTCCTCATCTATAAAATGGGTTTAATTTTAATACCTACCTGATGGGATACTGTGAAACGTGAATGATTGAATACATAGAAAGGGTTAATAATGCCTAACAAATAGCAGCACTTAACTCATTCATTAATTCAACTAATGTTTCTTGAGTGCCTTCTGCCGACTAGGTCCTGTCCTAGGCCCTGTAATTATGGACTATTGTATTGCACACAATAAAGTACCCACCACATGGAGCTCACATTTTAGTGAGAGTAGATACATAGTGAATAATATACATATAGTAGAAAATAATATCAGCTGGCAGTAAATACAAAGAAGAAAAGCAAGACAAGATGGGGAAGTGAAAACTGTGTGTTGGAGAGAATTTTTTTTTTTTTAATAATCACAGACATCTCTAACAAGATAAAACTTCAGTAGACGCTTAAAGAAAGTGAAGGAGTCAGTCATGCAGCCGTCTTCCAGCTTTCAGGTGGAGTGAACAGCAGATGCATGCTTGGTGTGTAAGTACAACAGAACAGTCCAGGTGAGACTGGTTTGAGAGGTGGTCTAAGGAAACTTCAGGTAGAACTTGTAGGCCATATGTGGCTTTTATTCTGAGTGAAATGTGAAGCTTTTGAGAATTTTGTGTGGTGGTGTGGTATAATGTGATTCATGTTTCAAAGGGATAAGTCTGGCTTCTCTGTGGAGAAGAGAAGGTAAGGAAGGTGTAAGAAGGTAAGGGCAGAAGCAGAAGACAGAACAGGAGACTATTAAAATAGTCCAGGGAGATTGCAGGTACTAGTAGCTCAAAGAGGTCAGATAGTTGCTCTTGCAGATAACAATGATAAGAATTAGTCAGATTATTAAAAATAACTATTGAAAGGTTCTGGAAAATAACCAAAGCTAAAATATGAAAAGAGTTTACTATTTAAAGACTGCCACTGATTGGGTGAGTTTATGGCTTTCTTGCTAGGGGTGCTCCTATTCCTTCTAGCTCTAGCAGTGGAATACCACATTTTTACCACCTCAAGGTGGCAATGGCAAAATTCAGAGATCAGAGCAGATGAAATTTAAGGGGTACATTCCGGAAACAGCAGAGCCACAAAAGGGCTGATATTTAAGATCTGAGTATAAACTCTGCCTGAATCCCTGAATGATCTGTCATCTACATGTGCCTGAGAAGTTCTGAGAGCCTAGCAAAAGCACTGGCAAAACTAGGGGCATGGTGAAAGATAGCTTCTCCTGGCGAGATTTGCAAGTTTACTGTTCCTTCAACAGAATGTGTTCCCCAAAGTACACACAGTTTCATGGCAAAAATCAGAAGCCTTATTGAATTCATGTATCAAAGGGCAAAATTCAGGATTGACAGAGAAACTGAAAATTTAGGTTGGGAAGCCTTGGGATTGGAACCAGGGGAACCACAAAGAGGGTGAGCCTCAAAATTTGACTATAAAATCTACCCAACTCTTGGTCTGATTGCTAAACTACACAGACTCAGGGATACCCTCAGGAAGCAGGCTTGTAATAAAGCAGCAGTTAGGTAGAGATATCAGCTGCTGCTACTGAAGGGGAGAGCATTTTCATGGTTTGAGTCAAGTAGGAAGCAAGTTAACTTCCTACTAGAACAACCACAAATCCTTAGAAAAACAAAAATAGATTCACTATAGTGAATTATCTGCTATCCTACTTTTCAACTAAAAACTATTAGATATGCAAAGAAATGGGAAAGTGTGACTCACACTTAGGAAACTGATTCCAAGGGAGCTCTAGTGCTGGATTTTAGTAGCTGTTTTCAGAGAATTAAAGGAAGGTGTGACCCATATTCAGGGAAAAAAAAGGAGTCTGATCCTGATTGGGCTGAGATGTTGGCTATTATATGTTCAAAGAACTAAAAGAAAATATATTCCAAGAATTAAAGGAAAATGTGATATTAATATTTATTTAATTTTAATACCTATTTTATGCTTCTTTTAAGTTAGAAAGTATACACTCATTGATGAACAGTTATATTAATGGTATATATTGTCTATTGTTGCATAACAAGTGGCTTAAAACTGTCTCATGCAGTTTCTGTGGATCAGGAATTCAGGAGCAGATTAACTGGGTGGATCTGGCTTGGGGTCTGATGAGGTAACAGTCAAGACAGTGGCTGGGCCTGTAGTTGATGGAGGCTTGATTGACACTGAATGATTTGCCTCCATGATATCTCACTCACTTAGGTGGCTAGTTGGTGGTAGCTGTTGGCATGAGGCCTCAGTTTCTCACTATATGAGCTTCTCCATGGGGCTGATTTCATGGACGCTTTTGTGTTTGCATGATGTTCTTGGTTTTTTTTTTTATTTCAGCATATTATGGGGGTACAGATGTTTAGGTTACGTATGTTGCCCTTCTCCCCCTCCCCCCCAAGTCCGAGTTTCAAATATGTCCATCCTTCGGGTGGTGTGAATTGCACTCTTTGTGTATGCATATACCCGTCCCCTCCCCTCCCCCGCCCAACATCCAATAGATGTTATTCTTATATGTGCACTTATGTGTTGATCAGTTAATACCAATTTGATGGTGAGTGCATGGAATGCTTGTCTTTCCATTCTTGGGATACCTCACTTAGTAGAATGCGTTCCAGCTCTATCCAGGAATATACAAGAGGTGCTATATCACCATTGTTTCTTCAAGCTGAATAGTACTCCATGGTATACATATGCCACATTTTATTAATCCACTCATGTATTGATGGACACTTGGGTTGTTTCCACATCTTTGCAATTGTGAATTATGCTGCTATAAACATTCGGGTGTAGGTGTCTTTCTTTTTTTTGAGACAGAGTCTCACCGTGTTGCCCAGGCTAGAGTGCCGTGGCATCAGCCTAGCTCACAGCAACCTCAAACTCCTGTGCTCAAGCAATCCTCCTGCCTCAGCCTCCTGAGTAGCTGGGACTACAGGCATGCACCACCATGCCCGGCTAATTTTTTCAATATATTTTTAGTTGTCCAATTAATTTCTTTTTAATTTTAGTAGAGATGGGGTCTTGCTCTTGCTCAGGCTGGTTTTGAACTCCTGAACTCAAACAATCCGCCTGCCTCAGCCTCCCAGAGAGCTAGGATTACAGGCATGAGCCACCACACCCAGCCCAGGTGTCTTTCTTGTAGAGTATCATTTGTTCTTTTGGGTAGATGCCCAGTAATGGGAATGCTGGATGAAATGGTAGTTCTACTTGTATCTCTTTAAGGTATCTCCATATTGCTTTCCACAGAGGTTGCACTAATTTGCAGTCCTACCAACAGTGCATGAGTGTTCGAACTCCTCAGCTCAAACAGTCCTCCCACCTTGGCCTCCCAGAGTGCTAGGATTACAGGTGTGAGCCACCGCGCCCGGCCAACCATTCTGATATTGAAATAATTTTATTTCATACATTTGAATTGACAAATACTAATTTTCATATAAATTACTGGTAATTTATTAATGGTTGTTCTTCTGCAATGTTTTGTTTTCTCCTTATGTCTCATGGCCCCTCCCTGAGCACACAATCATTCCACTGTTCCTTCCTGCACCTTCCTGAAAGAGATGAAGAAAGTCTCCTTTTTAAAACCAATGTGGAATCATTGTGCATTCAATAAATTCCATTTGATCTTGTATGGTTAATATTTTAGGATTATATACTAAAATGAGAGCATTTATAGTCTACTTTGATCTCTGAATGACCATAGATGATGTTTGTCTGCAAAACAAAAAATAGTGTTTGGATAAAAAATTCCCACAATCATAACTCAAAAAAAAGACGTATGATCATTCTTTTAAAAACTAACAAGATAAACAAGAATATTAAGAAAATAAATGGATCATTTCAAATATAAATATGTCAGATTTGAGACAGCGCAGTGGTTTTGTCTATTGTCAACTTCTGACACTGTCTTTTAACAGTTGACTTGAGAAAGGTCATTTACCCTTCCTGTACCTAACATCTTCTCAACTGTAAAATGGGAATAATAAAACTCTGCATAGAATTGTTGCAAAAGTTGTATGCAACACATTAACATAGCATTCTTGCAGTGGGGAGATTTTCTAGGTAAAATTTCATACAATAGCAAAACTTTTATTGAAACAAAAATCAAACTTATTAAGAAAGTAGTGTGTTGAAAATAATGGCAAGGGTCCAATAGTGAATCTTAGTTG
>CAUYSK010036500.1:0-11092 GCA_963575035.1 Avahi laniger
GAACAAGAGAAGGCCACATATAGCAAAAGTAATACTAAGCAAAAAGAACAAATTGGGAGACATCAATTTACCAGACTTCAATCTACAGGCTAGAGTAATTAAAATAGCATGGTACTGGCACAAAAACAGAGACATAGACCACTGGAACAGAACTGAGAACTCAAATATAAAACCATCCTTATATAGCCATCTAATATTTGACAAAGCAGACAAAAAATCCACTGGGGAAAAGAATCCTTATTCAATAAATGGTGCTAGGAAAAGTGGATAGCCACATGTGGAAGACTGAAACAGGACCCACACCTTTCACCTTTCACAAAAATGAACTCACAGTGGATAATACTTAAACCTAAGGCGTGAAAGTATAAGAATTCTAGAAGAAAATGTTTCTGAGTTATTTCATTGATTCTTTCTCATCTGGCCTCCAAATCAAGAGCTTGGTGTGCCAAGGTCGCTCATGGATCTGTCTCTGAGTCTCCAAAGATTGCTCCCAGGACATGTCAAGGGGAGGAGTCCTGGTCCTGATTTGCCTTTTTTTTTTTTAATAGCAGGTTTGATCAACCTCTTGGGTCATCTCTTCCCAACAGAGTGTAGTGAGTTTGGTCCCTCCAGCTCAATCTCTGATCTGGTGGATTTTACTTATGGGTATGTATCTGCTGCTCCCTAATTGCTTGAGTCAAAAGGCATTATTTTTAGCTATGAAGTTGTTTCCCTTGTTATTGATTGTAGTTTGTGTGAAGGAGCCAGTTGCCAAGGTAATCTTTTGTGCCTGTGACACGATCTGTTCCCCCAGGTGGGACACATGGATGCCCCAAGCTTTCTCCCCCTGAAGTGGGGAGTAGAACAAGATACTGTGATTGGAATGTGAGAGCATGAGGGGCTTTGCTAGTCATCAGCAGAGCTCAGAGTTGCTTATCCGGTCAATAGGGGGAGCCACTGATAGAGTTCAGAGCAATCTCTACAAGCCAGGAGGGCTTGTACAGGTGGGCTGGACAGGTGCCCCTACCCTTGGTTGTGTGGGCTTATTCGTGTGATTGCAAAGGACCCAGGCTCTTCCCATCCCTGTCCACTCACCCAGTTCCCTCCCTATTTTCTCCTTGGAACTCTACAATCCTCTCCCCTCAGTTCAGTCCAAGTGCACACATTGCCTTGCCACCCCACACTGGCTCTCTGGTCCATGTGTCTGACCCACTGGCATATTTCTCTGCTATCAGTGGAAGGCACAGGTGGGGACATGCCCCCACTGCAATGAGAAAAGCCTCTGGCACAGAGGATTCTCCTGGTTGCTATGGGGGAAGGGTCACAGTCTCCCTACACCACTCCTGTGCCTGGAGGGCACCAGTCCAGTCCATTTGTCCAAGCCACCAATGGGCAATCCTGCTAAACACCAGCATGGAGAGAATTGGGCATCTCAGTACTGAGCACATTCCTAATTGCTATGGGGGTAGGGAGGGGCCACAGTCTCCCATCACCACTTATGTCTGGGGGGTACAAATTCAGCCTGCCTGTCCAAGCCACCAGTAGGCACTCCTGCTAAATGCTGGTGTGGAGAGAAGCAGGCCTCTCAGCACCGAGCACTCTCTATGAGGGGCGATGGGCCATGGTATCCCTGCACTGCTTTCATGTTTGCGGGGGGCACTACTCCAGTTCACCTGTCCAAGCTGCCAGGGGGTGATCCCACCAAATGCTGACATATAGAGAAGCAGGCCTCTCAGCAACAAGCACTTTTGTGGTTGCTCTGGGAGTGAGGGGCCACAGTATAAGCAATCTTGAGCCAAAATTGCTTTCTGTGATGCCAGGAATGGAGGAGATGCAGAGAAAAAAAGCGTCTAGGTGCAAGAAAGCTGGCTCTCTGGTCCCTCATGGCACCTTCCCATGTGGTGAGAGATTTTATTTCCTGCTGCTCACCAAAGACACCTGAATGGGGTGAGTGGACCCTCCTTGCCCTTTCACTTGGCATCAGGCTTCTCTGGATTTGGTCCACGCTGTCACTGTCCTCTGCTCTCTTTATTATTTCTTGTATTCACAAGCTCTTCTCGGCGGGGTCCCCAGATGTCTCCATTGTCTCTCCCTGCAATCTACACTGTTGCACCACAGCGGCTCTCAGCTCTCCTCAGTCCAATTTTCCACCCTCCAGCCAGGACAGTCCAAGTGCCATCTCTAGTTGGCCATCTTGCCCCAATAAAATAAAAATATTAAAATCAAACTTTCAAGGTATCTGTACTTTATATATCATGTCATGTTCTAACTATATTTCTATGGAAACTTAATAGGCAAATGCTAAAACTGATCACTTTTATCACTTTACTGAACACCATAAAATTAAATTTTAAGAGACAAATTGAAATGAAAATTTACCTGTCACACTAACATAAAATGGTAAATTCTATCCTCATATACTATTTTTCTCAACTTTTCTGATATAACATTGTTTATAATTGTCCTATGTATAATGTTTGATACCTCATATGCTCTCATCAGCTTCTCCTAATAATTCTTCTGTCCAGGGCATTCAGGTACCAAAAAAAACTCTTGAAAATTTATTTATCGATTTATTTGACTGATAAGATTAGGCTATTTTGTTTAGTTTTATCCATTGAAATGTATGTATAGAGATAAGATAGAGTCATACAAGGTGGTCCATGCCTCTAGTCCCAGTTACTAAGGAGGCTAAAGTGAGAGCTTGATCCCAATCCAGGAGTTCAAGGTCAGCCTGGGCAACGGTGAGACCCTACCTTTAAAAAAAAAAAAAAGGAGAGGCAAATGTTGCCTGTGTTGTGTAAAATAACTATGAATGGAACTAATCAAGATGCGAGTAAGTTCTAAGGAGATAGGTCCACTTTATGGGTAAGATATAAAATGCATTCTTCAGGTTTTAAAGAACTGAATTTGGCATATCTAACACATCTATGCCAGTCTAAGGAACTAGAACCCTAGCTCCATTCAATATCTGACTTATATAGTCAGCCTTATTTGCATTTGGAAGAGCCAAATGAGATGTATATTAAAATGTGCCATAAATCCTAAAGAATGATATAAAGAGACTAATTTGGGTTCTCATCCTATACTACCCGTCTACTAACTGGTTTGCAAAATCACTCAGAGGCTTCCCTTATGCCACGCACCACCAAGCAGAGAAATTCTCACAAGTACTTATGTGCTTTGTATATAAAGGTACACTCAATTCATATATTTGTTTATTCTTTCACAATTTTTGAATATTCTGAAAAATGAGTGCAGTACTTGCCAGGTACAAAGGCATACCCATCATGAAGCTTAATTAATCTAACTTTTAAACAAATTAAGAGCCCAACCAAGGTTTAAATAAAAGAGCTATAAGACATTTCCTCTATAGTAATGAAACTACTGTCATCTAAATGAAACAAATGAGCCAATGACATTTAAACATTTCTATAATACAGTATTTTGTACTTCAAAGGACTTAGTTTATATTCAAAAACCACCTTATTACTCTGAATTATTATTATTATTTATTTTTTTGCGACAGAGTCTCGCTTTGTTGCCCAGGCTAGAGTGAGTGCCGTGGCATCAGCCTAGCTCACAGCAACCTCAAACTCCTGGGCTCAAGCAATTCTACTGCCTCAGCCTCCCAAGTAGCTGGGACTACAGGCATGTGTCACCATACTGGCTAATTTTTTCTAATATATTTTTAGCTGTCCAATTAATTTCTTTCTATTTTTGGTAGAGACGGGGTCCCGCTCCTGCTCAGGCCGGTCTCGAACTCCTGAGCTTGAACAATCCGCCTGCCTCAGCCTCCCAGAGTACCAGGATTACAGGCGTGAGCCACCGCGCCTGGCCCTACTCTGAATTATTTTTACCTAAATTAATTCCCTTCCAAAATTCTAAAAAAAAAAAAATTAAAAAAAAATTCCTCTCTTCTTCCCCCTTCCATCCCCCACAGTTTAGAGTCTGAAGAACTTTTACCTCAACACTCTTATCTTTGAACAAGACTCTATTGGGTGGTAGGAGCCATGGAAACCAAGGGGTCTTGCACAGGTGGGATCTGGCATTTTAACTCCCAAAACTTTACACCACCTCTTTTAGAGTAGGTAAATGAAGTCTGTTTAGTCACTAGAGTAGGGATGAAGATATATGTACGACGAAGTGAGAATTTTAAAATAATCAAGACACCTTGGGTAAATTACTTTGGAAACACACACACTAAACAAAAAAGACACCCAAATATTTTTCTGCAGCCTTGGCAGTAATATTTCACACCTTTCATTTAAGAACCCCCCCTATTCAATTTTCTTTGTGTTCAAATTAGAGTTGGAAGAATAAAGCAGCTATGATCAAGGTGACATAAAACAGCCTATTAAGAATACCATATAGATTCCTATGGAGACCTCTATTTTGAATTTAAATAGGAAATCCTCAAACATTTGGGTCTGAACTGTCCCTAGTACCAGCTATTTTAATGAGTGGGAAGAAAGGAACAATGAGGCCCTTACGTGTCTCCTTCACTTAGGTACCCCAGTCTGGATGGGGAAGGACAGAGGATGAGACGGATACTCCAAAGTTGGGGTAGTTGAGTTTTCACTGAGAAAAGGAAGAGAATATGCCAAAAAAGTCTTTATCACGTCCCATGAGATGACAAATGGAGCTACAAATAAAAAGGGCTATGGACCGGAGGGTCCTATGTGGGGCTGGGGAATGGGAAGAGGGAGTAAGAACTGGACATTTGTGAAGGGAGGTGGAAAATAAACCACCAGACGTGGCAGGGAAAGAATAAGGGGTGGGGATAAGAAACAAAGCCAGCCTTTGTCCTCAGTGCTCAGCTATGGGAAATCTGGCTCCAGGCAGGAAGGAGCCTGAGGCAGTGGATGCCTCCTGGGGACAGAGGTGCACCAGAGGGTTGATGGTGCCTGCTGCCTCCTTACCTTCAGGAATTTCCCGGTTACTGATGTGCTGCAGGCAGTAGCCCTCACTGACTCCAAAATACTACTTAGCAGGCTTCATGGCAGCAGGTGCCGGTGCTTACAGCACCTGGGAACCATCTCACAGATCTTAGAATCATAGTCCATCTCCACTAACCTGGTACACAGGCCACCTTGGGGCTGGCATTAGGGGACACACACCACCTCACTGTGTTCCCATGGGGTACACCTCTGCTGTTCTCTGCTTCCTGGTACCTGTACCCTCAATTACCCTGACTCTGCCACACCTGTACCTTGCCTGGGCTGTACACCTCAGCTCCTCTGCCACTGCCGCCTCCTCTGAGCTGACTTGTATGTGAGGTGTGACCAGATGGGCTTACTTAAAAGAGGTCGAGACATGACAAGAGGTTTAGAGGCACAGGTACTGCTGGGAGAAATCACTATCCAAGCTCCTCCTCCTGCTGCCACCTCCTGACTGAAGGCCACTGGCCCTGACTGTCACTTGCCATCCAGAACATGTCCTGTGGTTTCCTGGTTATAAGGAACCAATCACACCCAGAGTTCTCTCCACATGTTTGCCTTGAGCCAGGGCACATGACTCACAATGCGCCAGGCCACTCTGCCCCACCCCTTGCAGCATGAGTAAGGGCCTCTGGTTTTCATTCAGTGGTTTTGCAGGAAGTGCTGTGGGCTTTTGTTCCTCAAAGCCATCCTCCTCAATAAGCTCTATCAAAAACTTCTGTTAGTAAAGAGCTTGTTCCATTAGTAACTCAGTTTGTCCAATTCTGACAGCTTTCATTTGCTCACCAAACTTAGTTACATATGAATTGATTGTTTTTGTAATCAAATGCTATCTTCAAAAAAGTTTTAGTTTTCTCCTGCAAGTTGAGCATAGAAATCCCTGGGGCCCTTGTCCTAATCTCAATAAATATTCTGGCTGTGTGTCTTGAATGAGACCTGAGGACATGTTGCCCCTCAACCTCCTTGTCCTTGTAATAGGGGCTGAACTCAACCCTACCAGCTCTGAAATCCTGGGACTTGCCAACTTCCTTGGTCTTTCCTCTGTTTCTCCCTTTCATGGCAGGAATTTCCACATTTTCCTTTTACTAACAACATATAAAGCACTATTTTCTTACACAAGATTGAGAACCACACAATGGAGTACCACAGTCCTGATGCCATGAGGATGAGTAGTTAACATTTGGTAAGTGCTTTGTGTCCAATATTGTTCCAACAGTGGTATACTTATTTGACCCTCCAAAACAATCCAATTTTACATTTCACATAAGAAACTGAGAGAAGTTAAATGTCTACCCCAAGGTCAATGGCTGCTCAGGGTGAGGCTATGTTTTGATCCCAGGCAGTCTGGATTCTCGCAAGTCCTTGATCTTAATTACCAGAATATAAGGGAAAAAGTCAAGCTTGGGGGAGGGAAGTAGATAGCAGTGCCTTTCTCCTGGACAGAGAATGCAGGAAAAGGACTAGGTTTGGGAAAGAAGATAGTTTTTGACTTGAAGAGACACATTGAAATGGAGCTTTCTGGTTCAAAGCTGGAAAAAAAAACACTGTAGGCTAAGTCCATTTGTGACATCCAGCTTATGTTTTCAAAAATAACACACATACTAAATCAAACCATTGAGATTAATTGGGGAAATTTCCTTAAATTTACATGCTAAGAATATCACTTTTTTTGAGAAAAATGAAACAATGAAAACTATTCCCTAATTTTTTTCTTTTGAGACAGGGTCTCATTCTGTCACCCAGGCTGAGTGCAGTGGTATAATCATAGCTCACTGCAACCTCAAACTTCTGGACTTTAGTTATCCACCTGTCTCAGCCTCCCAAGTGGCTGAGACCACAGGTGTGTGCCACTATGCCCCAACACACACGCGCATGCACACACACACACACAGACAAGGTCTCACTATGTTGCTGAGGCCGGTTTTGAACTCCTGGCCTCAGGCAATCTTCCCACTTCAATCACCCAAGGTGCTAGGATTACAGGCATGAGTAACCATTTCCAGCTGAATATCATATTTTTAAGTGATTACTTTCATAGAATAAAGTTGAGATTAAGGTTTTAGCAAATGAAGTGTCTTGTATAAAATTAATCCATTAAATGGAAACATTTAACATTGTGCTGTCATCAGAGCATATTGAAAGTAATTGAAGCCATGAGCATAGAAGTGATTGCCTTGAAAAGTTGTGTATAAAAAGGGTGACGGGAGAGGAAAGAGACTTGGAGAATAAGGAGGTTTAAGTAGCATTAAGTGGAACCTGCAAAGATGAGCAGTGGAAGTCAAGAGACCTGAATATTAATCAGGTCTGATCAGGTAAGTCCCACCAGAATGGGGATGACATCTGCTTCTCATTTCTGTAATGGCAGGACCTAGCACAGTGCCTGGTCAATAAGCACTCAATATGTAATATCCTGAGGAACAGACTCAAATGTTGCCAGGAGGACAGGAAAGCTACAGATGCTGTTGCTATGGCAACTCTGTGACTGGGGATGTGAGTTAGCTTAATGACAGGCAATGGGGAAAGAAGTGAATCAGAGGTGAGAAAGTGAAAACAGAAACTGAGGGTTTCTTTTCCCAAACATTTGGCTGAGCAAAAAATATGTGGTGGTAGTTAAAGGGAAATGTATGGTTAAGTATTTTTCAAAATACAAAAAAATAGTGAGCATAGTTTATGTGAAAGTGTGAGGGACAATGGTGAAAAAAATCTTGAAGTTAGAGGAGAAAATAGAATTAATGACACAAGGTCCCCAAGAAGGCAGAAGTGGATGCAATTCAGAGCAGGGATAGATTATCTTTGGACAGACACAAAAGCAAGGAGGGAAAAAGCACACGGTTGACTATAGAGACATTTCTGGTAGAGAGGAGAGGTTTAGGAAGAGATCTCTCAATGCCCTCCATGTTTCTATATTTTAATGGACTTCTACTTGGAAAACTACTCTGGGAATGGGGAATTATGTACAGAGAAGTCTACACTTCAGAAGAGCTCAATATACCTAAAAAGAAAACCCAAATAATATCTTTTTTCAAATGTGGGTAAATGCAAAAGAAACTTGAACAAAATTAAGGAGTTCAAGTAAAACAGATATACCACAAAAGTGGAAGATCAGACTAATTTTTTTTTACCAAGTAGTTAAAAGAAATAGCAACAGCATTGGGAGAAATGTAAAAAAATTAATATATGTAATTGCAAAAAGTGAACATTTACAAACCCTATAACCACACAAGAGACCACAAAAATGGACAAAGGGAGTGTTTTCCTTTTAATTCAACAGAATGAAAAAATCACTTCGAAAAACAGGGAAGAAGGAAAATTATTTAACATAATTCTGTTTTAAAAAGTTTAAGGACAAAAATCACCAACATGTTGAAATGTGTGAGACCACAGTGCAATGGAAAAGGATTCAGCAAAGTTCAGTTTAGTAACCAAGATCCTCAGGAACTAATGTCTGTATTCTCTGATAATAATGTTGTATGAAGCCCTACTAATATCATTAGATACCATTTTGGATGATTCTTGTAGACTTGACATGATGCCTATTTTAAGTTACAAAATAGAGCCTGCATTTAACAATAGACACACACAAAAATAGATATATGTGACCTTGAATATTGAAGAATTTTAAACTTGCTAAGCAGGAGTATATTCAGAATCATTTTTCTGAAAATAGATTTAGAAACATTTGAAGAAAATATTGGAGAACATTATGAAAAAAACAGCCTATCCTATGACAGTGGCAAGTCTGGGAGAGCAAAAGGAAGCAAAGAGGAGACTAATGTGATTTGAATTACACAAGAGTTTTTTAGGTTTTTGTTTTTTTGTTTTTTTTTTTTTTTTTGAGGTAGGGTCTTGCTTTGTTGCCCAGGCTAGAGTGCAATGGCATCATCATAGCTCACTGCAACCTCAAACTCCTGGGCTGAAGCAATCCTCTTGCCTCAGCCTCCTGTACAACTAGGATTGCAGGAGTGGACTACCATATCTGGCTAATTTTTCTATTTTTTTTGGAGAGACAGGGTCTCACTATGTTGCCCAGACTATTCTCAACCTTCTGACTCCAAGCAATCCTCCAGTGCCCATTTCCCAAAGTGCTATGATTATAGGCATGAGCCACTGTGCCTGGCCTAAGCAAGAGTTTGATTCTGTGAAAGAAGCTGAGATTTTGTTTATCTGGGTCTGGAATAAACCCATTCATCCAGTAACTATTCAATACTTGAGCCCATAGCACATGCTGCACATTTTTAAGTGCTGGGTATGTTTTGTTTCGTTTTTTTTTTTTTTTGGACCAAGATAAATAAGATTCCTATTCTCATAAAGTTTATCTTCTAGGAAGGGAGTCAACAGTGTTGTCCATCATCACTACCTTTATGTGCCTAGAAAGTCTATTTATTGCTAGCTATTATATCTCCATTCCAGATAGCAGGATGGAGGAAAGGAAGAAGGAAAATGATTTTTTCAGCAGATCCACCTAGCTTTAAGCCCATGATTTGCAAGCCCTGTGCTAAGATACATGGCCATACCTAGCTGCAAGGGAGGCTCAAAAAACCAATCACATAAGCTAAGGCAACTAATGAAGAAGGAACAACTGGATACAGGATGACAACTAGCTCTCTGTGCCACAATCTGTAAGGAAAGATTAGGGAAGTTTCAGCTTAAGGCGATAATCATCACAATAAAATTGTATAGCCCTTTGCAAGTATGTGTGAAAAATATACAAGGAGTTTTTAAATGATCGTTTTTGAAGCTAAGAGGACAAAAAAAGTAGAGATAGCCTTAAACTATAAAATGAAACTTTATGATACAAGAAAGATGTAATATTGGCCAAAAGATCAGGATTATACAGTCTATTATGTGTGTGTTGTGACTAAGTGGGTTACATCTTGGGTATCATACTAGTTGTTTTGATACAATAAGATTTGTATTATATGTACTATTTTTCTGGGCAGAGAGTCTATAGTTATCATATTCTCAAAAGGATCTGTTAACAAAAGTGTTTAAAATTACTATTATAACTGATTTGATGTGGAAAACTTGACTTCTCTCATTTCCAACTTCAAAAAAGTATAATATGGATTCTTCAGTAAATTGGGCATTTGATGGTACTGGTACTTGTATTTTAAGAAATTGCCCAATTCCTCTTCTACCTTTTTCACACTCCTTAACTACTCTCCCCTGTCTTCTCTCTTGTCACATCATGTGGATTTGTTTCTGCCAAGTGAGTAAGTTGAGATGGGAATACTTATTTGAAATGATGTTCTGAAAAAAGAAAGGAAAAGGATGTTAGTTTGCCATACTACTAGGGCATATAATGCTCATTGGGCAGGACAGCTCTGGCCAAAATGTCTACTATAATTACAGTTGTAAACATCAGGATGTTTTATGAGACGAGTTCTAGGAAGAGCCTGAAGTTTTAAGAGATGTGTCAACTTCTCTCTTAAAAGGGAATCCTTGGCTAAGTCACCTTACCAATGTTAGAACCATTTTTCTTGTAAGGATTTAACACATTCCCTCCAGTTTCTTCTAGTAGGCTTTTGGACAGCTACATTCTCAAATCAAGCTGACATTAGAAAGACAACACTGGAAGAGGAGGATAAACTGTATTTACCTTGACAGCAGGGAAAATCTGAAGTAGTCTTTTGAACCAGGTTTGTCTCCTAGAAACAAAGCTCATAGATTTTAGGACATGATCTTTTTCTTATAATGGCTCTATTGTCCTATTATTAAGACAAATCTATTTTTATCTTCACAGTATGTAGTCCACCCTGAGTTACCTCTAGAATTTTTCTATCAGAAGGGTTTAGGACAGCAATCTGGATGAATGTATGGCCAAGAAAACTTGTCTTAAGAGACAGTTTTCACCAGCCATGGTGGCTCAGTCCTATAATCCCAAAACTTTAGGAGGGTTGCTTGAAGCCAGGAATTTGAGACCAGCCTGAGCAATAAAATGAAACCCCAATGCTATAATAGGAAAAAAAATAGCTGGGCATGGTGGCACACGCCTATAGTGCTAGCTAATTGGGAGGATGAGGCAGAGGACTACTTGAGCCCAGGAGTTTGGGGCTGCAGTGAGCTATGACATCACCGCTGCACTCCAGCCTGGGCAATAGAGCAAGACTCCCTCTCAAAATAAATAAATAAACAGACAAACAAAACAAATAAACAAACACCAGAATATAAGC